>CAIGRF010292071.1:9117-28434 GCA_903798235.1 Fraxinus ornus | reverse complement strand
TCCCCCCCCCCCCCCCTCCCACCCTCTCTCATTCTAGTTGACTCTTAATTCCAACTACCAATCAATGGGTAAACAATTTTCGTCTCTTTCACATAATCTTTCTGAGACAGATTTCCGTTGACGAGTACTGAATTCTCCAACTCTTCATTCTCACAATCACTTGGTTAGCAAAACAGGTTATCATTTCGACTTTCCAGCTCTATATAGTATTCAGGGCGTAGATTTACAAGTATTAAGTTCAATTGCTGTTATACATGGAGTTGGAGTTGTTTACTCAATAACTTTTGATTCTTTTGGCGCTTTTTGTTGTGTAGATTATTCTGTTTTTGTTCAGGATAACTTCATATTATTTGTAGATTTGGAAGTATTGTTTTCCTACGATTTAATTGGGTGTTAGAAAATAATAGTGTAATGTAGACAATTCTTTTGCAAAGGAGGTAGTCCTCCTAATTCATGCTTTGAATTTGCTCTTACTCCTCTTTTTGTGTTTCTGGAGGTAAGCTTTTATGTTTGACCATATCTTTGATTTTTTGTTTAAAGGTGAAAAGATCAATTTAACCTTTTTGAAAAATGAATTCATCGTTTCTGCTATTTTTTTCCTCGTAAAGACATGCCGCACTCGACTAGTTCGGCGTGTAAGTTGAGCTACCAACCTGATGGTTGTTGCTAATTCAGGTGGTGTTACGTGCCCCTGGGATATTGTGCAGAAATTGAAGGGTGTTTGTAAGAGGAGAGCGTGCACATTTGTAGAGGTGTGAAGCAATGGGAAAAGACATTGTTTATAGAACCAGCGAGAAAACATTAAAACAGATTCAAAAATGAAAGAAAAATTTCTTCAAATAGTGGGAGGGGCTGAGAATGCTTGGTGGTTTTTTCTTATTATCAATGCACATTGCTCCAAGTGGCGTAGGATGCATAAAATTATAGGAGAAGGGGAAAGGAGATAGAAGAAGAGAAATAATAGCAAAAAAGAAGAAGATGGAAGATAGAAGGAGGGAGAATTAGATAGATGGATGAGAAATTGGGGGATAAACTATCAATTGTTATTCATATCAAAGTTGTGTCTATGACAATGCATAATCCCTCTGTATATAGAGCAACTAATTTAAAGTTAAAGAACTTCTAATAAGCTAGAGCATTGTCTAAATGTTAAAACTAATCTAATTTAAAACAAAAATAATATGAATTAAACTATATTATAATAATATCTAAATTTTATCTTTAATCTATTTCTATCTCCATCATTTGCCTCCAACAAGTGGGAGTGAGAACGGTACTACAGGAGAAAATTAAGTGAATAATAGAAGAATATTTTAGGTTTTCTCTAAAGAAAGACATTTGGTTGACAAAATTGTAGGGACTATAATTTCAACATCATTGAACACCCGAATCATTGTCTACATAGACTAAATTATTCAGAAACCTTAGTAGCATTTATACTTTCCTATCAAAAAGGAAAAGTGATCAAAATAACAAAAACAGAGAATTTTCTAACTTACTAATAACGGTTATAGAAAGAAAAATAATTTAAATACGAAAAAGTGTAAAAATATAGAGCACAATCTGTTATCATTTCTATGCCTAATATGAGTGCAATATTCTTGGCATATCTCTAATGCTAATTCCGTGAAATCCTCTTTTTTCATTGAAGGATTGTTAGTAGGTGGGTAATTTTTCCATCTAATGAAGAATCAACAAGGCATTAGATGGCAAAGTGGCATAGTAATATTCTAAGATATCTATAGTGACTTCATCTGGCTTTGCAGAAGCAAAACAGAACTCATGGATCTGGAGACTGGAATAGAGGATTGTCTAGCGAAAACAGATGAAGGCAACAACAAAGGCTTGACAAGTGAAATAAATTAAGAAACAAGAAATCTTCATGCACAAGATTCTTAAGAGATAAAAATTGAATCCCTTTTTTCTTTTAGGGTGGTGGCTTCCTAGAAGTGGGATTGGTTATTTTGCTGCTTGTGGGACCAAAAGTTTGTGGTCTCAGCAAAATGGTCTCCCTCTAACGAAATTCATAGGTATTTTCATGCCAATTTTTCTTCTCCTTATGATCATACTACGAAAGACTACAAAATAGATATAAGCAACATAACGACGTCCATAGGTAAGACATCATAGTAAAAGTCCTTGAATTAGGATCCGAACTGGAGAGGAACTAAGAAGATTTTTATCTACCCAAGCTCCTTGAAAAGATGAGGGTGAGGCTCAAGTTGAAGACCAAACTTATCAACAAAAGATTCGGATACTGTATTTGTGGCGCTACCCCACTAATAAAAAGTTTTAAAGATTGATCGCATGATATCTTGGTATGGATCAATGCATCAGTCACTGAAAGTGGACAAGGCACATCTCGTGACAGGGACAACTCTTTTATCATCATAACCCTCAATATTCTCTTCCTTTGCACTTTGAATTTTCTATCTGATTAAGGGTAAAATGCTCATCATCTTTTGGGCTGGGATGTTAGCTCGTGTTCTAGCACAACAAATCGCTAGACGCCATATGTCCTATATCAGCCTGTGGTGGTGTAAAAGTTGGGAAGCTGATGAAATGGAGTTAGAGGAAGAAGACATAGCATCTCTACTTGAATTGGGGTTACTACTTACTAGTTCTAGGGTTTAATCAATTTAGAGTTCCAGAAAGAGTAAACTGGGATCTAGTGAAGAGACTAGGACGAGGCTGTATAAAATTAACAGGTGCACATTTTAGAAAGAAAGGGCGAAGTTATTCTCCAATCAGTATGCAGGTAGTTGGCAGTTGTGGTGGGATTCTCAGTTATATTTTCAGGGTTTATGTGGGTTCTGAGTTCAGCAAGCTTCATGATGGTAATAATGAGACAAAGAGGGTAGTGCTGAGATAGCATAAATTAATTTAGCCATTTTCAAATTATGTCTTACACAAATGCGCACAAATGGGAAAAGAAAACCCCGAAGATCTAAGGATATGTGTTGCTATAGATTTTGTTTGGATTATTCTTTTCTTATTGATTAAAGATAATATGTAATAGAGCATGGAAATCCATTTTCTAAGATATAATGGATAACCAGAAAGAAAGGTAGAATTCAAGTGATTTCTTTTTTTACTTTATTGAATGTTATTTAAAACAAATTGTACACTTTAATTAGAAGTACAAGTTTCATCTAGTAGAAATTGTTACCTTAATGAGATTGAAAATGCTAGGTCAAGACTTAGAGTTTCTACATCGCTCTTCAACAAAGCAGCAGCAGCTACCTACTCGTAGCTCTGATGCGCTCAGCATGGGCGAAGGCTCAAGTGAGACTCACCAATCAGAGATGGATTGCTTCAACTAATTTTGACACTACAAAATTATTGTTGGGATATTGACTGAACTGATCATGGTGTTCCTACATGACAGTAGAGGCATGTCTCACAGAATTTTGTGGTAGTATCATCTCGGTGGATCAGCAACAAACATGGTGGCGACTGGCGATCATCATCACAGTGGTTGCACATGAGGATGTTTCTAAAGCTGGTTGGCGATAGGATATGAATGTAGGGTGCAAACCGGTTGATGCGAGTTAGACAACCAACACTGACATTTGGTGGTGTGGCGTGTAAGCTCACAAGAATGTATATATTGGCTATGCATGTGTTACATATGTGGTCAAAGGCTGAGATGTACTAGGGGATGGATTGACTATGTTTAGGAAAAGAATAGGAAACCCAAACTTCTCCTACTCTGAACCTCTTGGCTCACCTTTAAAAGGCTAATAATTATTGAATGACAAAAATTACTACACCGAAAATCAATTAAAATAAATCACAGTATGTTTTATTTTCTCCTAAATTAAATGCATATTTATGGCATGTTTCTGATGTCAATTCCATCAAAATATCTCTCTTGGATCCTTTATCTGTGTCCAATATGTAACTAAACGTGAATTGATTACTTTTTCAGTCGGTTCTTATATTTGGCTTCTTTTCTGTTCTTGGCAGATACAGGCTATGGAAATTGTTGGTCCTGTTGCAAGCATAGTTCAACTTTTCTGTGGACAATGCTGTTCAAATGACTCAATCTCTGAGCAATGCAGGTATCTGAGAAAACCTCAAGCTGTATTACAGATATTGGAAGAAAAATTAAAGTTACTTACTGCTCGAGAAGCTGATGTAAAAAAAACGTTACACTTGGGAAAGGTGTTGAGTGGGATGGATCCCACAGCTGAAGTAAATTTGTGGCTAGAAAATGTGCAGAAGATGAAAACTACCATGGCTAGTTTGGGGAAGGAAATTCAAGATAATAAAAACTGTTTATGTGGATGTTTTCCAAACTATTACCGTAGGATGAAGTTGGGGAACTCTGTTACAAAAAAGATGAACGAGGTTCATAAGCTTCTTGATGATAACAAATTTTCAGACAGTTCATTGGTTAATATGGTACCGGAGAGAGGAAAGACATTGCCGGTAACTACATTAGTAGGGGAGACTGCCAATAGAATTTTACTGAGAACTTGGAAGTACCTGATGGATGAAAATATTGGAATTATTGGTATTTATGGGATGGGAGGAGTGGGGAAAACATCCATCGTTAAAGAAATCAATAATCAACTGTTAAGCAAAACTGCACTCTTTGATAATGTTATTTGGGTAACAGCATCCAAGGATTCAAATCTGCAAAAGCTACAGAAGGGTATTGCAAATGAAATAGGTTTATCTTTTGGTGATGAAGATAGTGAACATAAAAGGGCTAGTAAACTATATGAAGCTTTTCTAAGAAGAGGTAGGTTTTTGCTAATGATTGATGATTTGTGGAAAGCATTTTCTCTAGAGGAAATAGGAATTCCTAACCCAACAAATGTAAACGGTTGCAAATTGTTAATAACTACCAGGTCATCTAATGTATGCCGTTCCATGGAAACAGTAAAAGAGATTGAAGTTCGCGTGCTTTCCATGGAAGAAGCATGGGACTTGTTTAAACAAAAGGTTGGCGAAGAGGTGCTCACGTCCCCAAGAATACAAGATCTTGCTAAGGACGTTGTGAAAGAATGCGCTGGTCTACCACTAGCACTCATTACAGTTGGAAGGGCTTTAAGAAAAGAGAACAGCATTAGACAGTGGCAGACTGCATTAAGTGAATTGAGGAACTCAACTTCTAATATCGACGGAGTAGATGATCAGGTGTTTTCACGTTTGAGATTTAGCTATGACAGACTTAAAGATGATATGACTCGATCATGTTTTCTGTACTGTGCATTATACCCAGAGGATCACATCATTGAAGTGGAAGAGTTGATAAAATACTGGTTATGGGAAGGCTTATTGGGTAGTTTCGGGAGTCAAATAGTTAAGATGCGACTGGGTAAAATAATTGTAAATGAGCTAAAAAGTGCTTGTATGATAGAGGGTGTCTATCAAAATGGAAATACTGATGAATATGTGAAGATGCATGATGTAATTAGGGATATGGTGATTGCACTTACTAGAGCAAACTCAAGTTTTATGATTAAAGCTGGCCTTGGTTTACAATTGCCACCAGTGGAGAACGAATGGCCTCCGGATCTTGAGAGAGTGTCACTAATGCGAAATGATTTGAACTGCTTAAGTCGTGAACCAAAATGTCCTAAGCTTTGCACGCTGCTATTGCAGTACAATTCTATTAACAAAGAAATACATCATTCTTTCTTTCATCACATGCAAAACCTCAAAGTTCTGGACTTATCTTTCACTGGAATTGACAGTTTACCCATATCACTATCGAATCTGGCGAGCCTTCGTGCATTACTGTTATGCAGTTGTTGGAACCTGTCCTATGTACCAACTCTAGCAAAGCTCAAGGAGCTAAGGGTTTTGGACCTCTCTTACACATCAATTGAGCACTTGCCAGAAGGGATGGATATGTTGATTAACCTTCAATATCTTGACCTCTCCTATACTGGAGCTTATGAAATTCCAGTACTTCGTTTCCGCGAATACAAGTTCCTGGAGAGCCTCTTTATAAACGGTCTACTATTTAGTCAGGAACCGAACTTTGTTGATGCTCTGGTAAACTGCAGAAGTTTGGCAGTACTTGAAGCAAATTTCAGCACCATGCAAGAATTTGACAAGTACATAGCATCAGGTCACTGGAATATACTGGAGAATTTTAGATTTGTCATAGGTCATCCCCCGTACTCCACTCACATGGGGACCGATAGTGTCAGATTCTTTGGAGTTCATATCTTCGAAAGACCAAGTCCTGATTGGTTGCCAAGAGGGATTCTTGAGTTAGAAATCCATGATTGTACAGGTATCACTCACCTACCAGTCTGTATAACTGCTGCAGCTTCTCAATTACAACACTGTAGGATACACTATTGTGATGAGATGGAATGGATTATAACAGCTGAATGGATCACCTTTCCCAACCTTGAGTGGTTGGAGATTGAGGGTTTGAGCAAGTTAAGTCGACTCTGCAAAGGAATAACACCAGTAGGCACTCTTGCAAGCCTCAGAATATTGCATGTCACAGCATGTAATGATTTGAAGACACTCCTTCCACTTGAGTTGGTTCAGCATCTAAGGAACCTTGAAGAACTCACAATTCAAAATTGTGACAAAATGATGGAGATAATAGCAGAAGGAGAAGAAAATCAAGGGGTGACAGAAGTTAACAATGCGAAAATCGACCTCCCAAGATTACAAAAATTGAAACTAAGTTCTTTGCCAGAACTAAAGCACATATTCAATGGAATAATGACTTGTGATTCCTTATCCAGCATTGAAGTTTACAGATGCAAAGAACTGAAAATGCTTCCATTTTTTGTGGAGATCAGGCAGCAGTTATTCCATTCTCTCAAACAGATAAAAGGAAGCAGGTGGTGGTGGCAGGCCCTAACAGAGAACCACAAAGATTCACTCAACCTTTTGTATCCGGTCTTCAAAGAAGAACTAGAGATCTATAGTTTGGGAGAAGAAAATGCAGCGAACCCTAGTTTGGAAGAAGAAGATACCCATTCCATACACAGTGTGTCGTCAATAGCTTCTTCATATGGTCCAAGATAATGAGTTTAAACATGACTTTCTGTAAGTATAAAAAGAACAGTGAAACTATTGTATATTGAACTTTAAACATTACAAATTATCAATACATTGTGTTTTCAATTATCTAATTGTTTATAAGTGTCCACTGTTTCGTTCAAATTTATATGATTCATCAAATATTGACAGAAGTAGCAGAGTCCAATTCTCAGTTGACAGCAGTTCAACGTGGAAGAGCTTTCTTGGCAAACATAAATGAACAAAACGAGGTAATAATTTCATACTTGCTTTCTCAATATTCAAGTTAACGTGCTCTTAATTCTTGTAGTTTTCAAATTGCAGCATAATCCTTCTCTTTGCTTGGTAAGTTATCCCAATTTTATCCTTTGCCTATCCCAGTGCAAAGATTTTGCGGTTAATAGCAGTGATATACTGATATTTATCTTGTTGTCAAAACAATGAATGAACCAAAGTGCAGAGCAAATTTCTGGGTGGCATAATCTTTCTAATAGACTTGAACGAAGTTAACAATTGAGCGTAAATGCATCTCATTCCGGTATTGTTCCTTGATCTCTTAGCTTTCAAAGAGGTTGTCTTATTCTTTCAGAAGTTGTTATATGCTATTTTATAGAAAAACAGAACATAAATCATCGATCCACGCAGGGTAGTGATGAGGATGAAGTTGATGAAGAGTAGAAAGCACGTCATTTATTGCAGCCTTAGAACATCAAACGTGTGCAGTTCTGTAACTGGGACAATTTTTCATATCTCATAGAATAGAATGTAATAGTATAAGATAGAAAACAAAAATAGAGGAGATTATCCAAGTGTATCCAAGTGAGCCTCTTTATTTTTAATTCATTAGTTGAGAATGATCAATTCTTTTCAAATTAGATTTGAACCTACAACCTATTGTTTAACAGCGAACCATTCCTCCACTCGAGGAACAATGCGAGATTATATATGATGCGGACATCATGATCTATTTTATTGTTTATTTTTATTAATTACGTTTTATTATTATTGGGCTTGTAGTAGTGTGGCCCAAGCCCGTTAGGTTTTCGCTATTTATTGGTTTTTTTCATTGTTATTGGGACAGTTGATGAATATGTTGAATTGTATAGTAGCTTGCGGCCCGTTTTCTCCCTTCTCCCCTCTTCCTTCCCTCCCCTCTTCTTCACGGCTTCTCCTTCTCCATTCTTCTTCTTGTTTTGCTTCTAACTTCTTAGCTTTAATTCTAATTCACCCTAAATTCTAAATGGTGCTACATCAAATTTGGACCGTGCCTTAGTATTCTGGGTTGGTATTGTGGGCCCGGGTATTTGATTGTCAGTTGGGCTCTAATTAGTATTTTAGGCCTTGTAATTTGTTTTATTTGTTAGTTTTACTTAGGGCCTGTCAAGTTAATTTGATTGGTGTAATTGGGCCTTGTCACGCGTTTTATTGGGCCTCAGTTTGGGTCCCAATATTTTTGTAATTTGCTTTTAGTTTTTTTTTTTAAAAAAAAACGAGTGAAAAAAAAAAGCAAAAAAAAAAAAAGAGTGAAAAAAAGAGAGAAAAAAGAGTGGAAAAAAAAAAGGAAAAAAAAAAGTATTTTTTAACGTTAATTGCAGTGAATTTTTGTTGTTTGACGGCCGCTCACACGATTCAGTTGCCGCATTGCCATCGTAGCAGTGCCAAATGAAAAATCATGATTGGGGCATTTTGGACTCTTTTGAGTCTCGGGAGGTAACAATTTCATTTTATTGAACATATACTTTTATTTTAATGTTTTGGCTTGTCTCAATTAATTTTTTAAAAAAAAATGTTATGGTATGAATATCAAACGTTAGGAGTCCGCTTGTTAACAAAGGGAATGAAATTTCTTCAATCTTCATTACCTTTTAATGAGCTCCTATCGTCACTTGAATATACTGAGTATTTGCTTTCCCAAGTGGACCAATTGCCTGTTGTTTCCATGCTCACACCTATTAATATACTTCGCACAACATTGGTTTCAAATAAACTATTAAGACATCTTGATTTTGCTATATAAGTAGCAGTTGTTTCTTGTCTTGGTGAAATATTCAGCATCACGGCACCCGATCCCCCTTTCTGTGATGAAATAATGCAAGACATTTTTCCCTTGATTATATCATCATTTGCATTTCTCACGAGCACATCCATCAATTTGTATGCTACAGCAGTTAGAATACTAGATACTATGGCTAATGCGAAGTATTACCTTATCATGTTGGACCTAGATTGTAAACGTATGATAATTGACATGTTCCAACACTTTCTTGTAGCCTTAAACGAAAATCATTTAGGGAATGTCTTCACATCCATAGAGATTATCGTGATATTTACATTGGAAGAAAGTGACAATATTCCTCTAGATTTGATTACCCTTCTTTTGGAAAGTGTTCGAAATAACCACAGGGAGGATTCTCCTATTAAATTTAAGNGCACAATCAAACCTTGTCACGAGCTATAAAATTTTTAGGAGTTTGTTTAAATGATTATAGTGCAGTTCTTGCCTCCATTGTCACAGAAGTCGAGAGTTGTGAATAGTGTATTGTGTCCCCTATCTTGACCGCATCTGTAATCGATACACGTAATTTGACATAATTGACAAGTTACCTAAAGCAATACCATCAAAGTCAAGCATTTCTGATATCCTAGCTCTCATGTCTACTAGGTTATATGACTCTTATGTTGAATTTGTTTTAGTTTTCCCTCAATTACATGAGATTCCACGGGTTGCCACATTATTTTCTAAGGCCATTACTCGATTGCACATTCTTCCTATCGACATGCTTTGTTAGTTAATCATCTTGTTGACAATGTTCCTAAATTTCATGCCAAATTAAGAGGTCAAATAATTTTCAATCATGAAATTTTTGAACTTAGTACCCTATTGCCAATTACTATACTTTATTGCGCGTTTCTCGTCCGTTTTCCTAAAAACGTGAGGAAAAGGTTTTTGGATCATTCATATAATGATTTTCGATTTGACTGGCCAACTCACTTAAATGAAAGTTATATTTTCAATACAGAAGAATTGTTTACTAATCGGGGCCTATTCGAGTCTTCGATGTTGCGATCATTTTTCTCTACAGGCCAGTCTACGAAGCTAGTTTTTTATGCTCCTCATTATGCACAACCAAATGAACGTGTTAAAGATGAGTTGCATGATTGTTTGTTATTCGGAGTCCAGTAGCGGTACTTGATTAGATGAAGAGATCCTCCCCCTTGACCGGATCATATTCTTGGGAATAAGTTATAGTTTTCGTTACTATCAAGCATAAAGTTTCGATATTTGATTCTTACGAAAGATCGTCCCCCGTGGTAGAAGTTTATCCACTCGACAATATCGAGTTTTCTCCCACCCCAGAAGAGTTGATGCGGACATCACGATTTATTTTATTGTTTATTTTTATTAATTACGTTTTATTATTATTGGACCTGTAGTAGTGGGTTGGCCCAAACCCGTTAGGTTTTCGCTAATTATTGATTTTTTTCATTGTTATTGAGACATTTGATGAATATGTTGAATTGAATAGTGGCTTGCAGCCCGTTTTCTCCCTTCTCCCCTCTTCTTCACAGCTTCTTCTTCTCCATTCTTCTTGCTTTGCTTCTAACTTCTTAGCTTTAATTCTAATTCACCCTAAATTCTAAATGGTGCTGCATCAATATATCTTGTTATTTTAATGACCAATACTCAAAACTTCTTTATAGTGGCTCTCCCGTGTCTCGGTTTAGAGGAAACCTCAAAGCGGCTTTATTTCATCATTATATTCCATTAATATCCTAATTTTATTTATTTAAATACCCCATTGGTGTTATTAACATACGTATTTTTTTTCTAGTCTAGCATTAGATTTGTATCTAAAATTGGTCTTCTCAACAGAGACCAGTTTTATATTCCTTTCAACGATCACTTCAGATGCATGTTAATAAAGCAGGCCCTCTCAATTTCCATGCATTCTTGGGCTACCACCCACTTTAGCTTTACTGGGAATGCTTTGATTTCATTTGATATTGTAGCTTTATTGAAAGATGTATATTATGGGAATAAGGTGGCCAGCGAAATGCAACTAATCTACATTGACTTGCAGTGTGAGCTGATATTTTGAAGTGTTGATGCAGTGCATTATGCTCAATGCATGATGCAAGCTTTACACACTGATTAGTGACTTCCAACTATAATTAGCCTTTTCCTTATCATTTCTTTTCACATGGGTGATTAATGAGAAAAGTCAGAAATTTTGCTTAAGCCTTCAAAAAGTTAAAAGCTACCTAGACTCGCGATATAATCTTACAAACAGTACTTCAATTCACCAATCAAGGTTCATCTTGTATAGTGATTGTGGATTCGCATATTGAGTAAAATGTTGATGAATCAAACTTGATACTATCTTTCGTGTGCGGTGCACAGAGAACTGGCTTTGGTCCTCAAAATTGACTTGCTCATGGAAGTTGGAACCTTCCGGTCGCTCAGTGACCTCAAAATTGAATTTGAATTTACAATGTTCACTTTTGAAGGAATTAATACACGAACTATTAAGCAACCATTCGTCTTGAATTAATTGTTTAATTATTTGTATAATATGGTCAACTGTGTTGCAAGTTTCTAGGGTATGGACTCCACGAATTTTCCTTGCCCTAGAAACTTGCATTCCATTTTTTATGGAGTGAGTGCAATCCATACCCTATAAAGGTCTGAAAGCTCCACTCAAAATCACTGTTTACATTTATTTTGTAGTTCTCTTACCATAGGCATCAGAAGATAATAGGGGGCATGCCCTCGCCTTTGCCTTCGCCCTCACCCTCGCCCTCGATAAATTAGGCGGAGACTGACTGCACGACGGCATGCTTAAGACGACGTAAATTACGAAAGAGAAAATGATACATTTGGAAGCTACGGGCAGAAAATATAACAGGTGACACAAGAACTACATACATAGTTCAAACGAGTCACTGAAAATATGTAGCTAAACTTAAAATATAAATGTCTACAATGTCCCCTAATTAATGATAATGTCAAAAAGAAGTGATGAAAGATTGGAAACTCTTGCAAGAGGCAACAATACATTCGAAAAGATCTTGATTCCTGAAATGCCAGCGAGGTTTCTTTGACTCTCGAAGAATTTTTCTACAGATGAAGCAAAAATTGTGACCAAATTGGGAAAAGGAGGAGGAGAATGGCCGCTATGATGAGGAGAATAGCAATACAAGTGCATTTTCTCGAGCTTTTCTGGTACTCTCTAGCTTCCTGCAAATTCTCGGTGCCTCGCCTAACAAAAGAGCTCGCATGCGCCACATGGCTTTCGATGTCATTCAATTGCTGCCCCTGTGCTTCAACAAGTGCAGCCATGTCTAAGAAAATCTGATGAAGTTCGATCAAATTCTTCTCAATCTCCTTCACAGCATCATGTCTTTCTTGAATTTCTGAAATCGTATCGAGAATCTGGCCACGCCCTTGTTCTTGAATAGCCTTCTGAAGGAATGTTTCGCTTTCACCACTCGATATCAAATTCTCGATCAAATCTTCGTTCGCTTTTTCCCCGGTTATGGTGAAATATCTCCTGCCAACAGTCTCTTTGTATTCTGCATTCATCCTTGCCCTCAAACCCTGAAAATCATCCATCATGACTTTCAGTTTTTTGCCTAATCCGCTAACTACAGAAGTCCTTGTTCGATCAGCAGAGGAACCCGGACCGCAACCTGGGATCTTCCTTTGAGCTGCATTGGAACGTTCAAGTGCTTCAAGCTTTCCTTTGATAACCTTAACCCGTTTAAGAACCTGGGCTACATCAGAATCCATTTTGGACCGCAATTCTTTCATGGTTTTAGCATTATGAACAATTTTGCTTTCTTCATTTGATTCTTGTAGCCTCTTGTAAAGTTTCTCTACATCACTCGTGTCTTTTTTGACGTTCTCTACATCTTCGAAAAATCTATCGAGATTGACAGACTCATTTCCACCAGCTTCAAGGTTATCCATTTGAACCTGATCCTTCAGGTCTTGGTATTTTTTAAACGAATTTGAGAAAAGATCGTTCATTTTTTGCCGCCCTTTCGGTACAAATTTAATTCCCGGCGGCGGTGGCGTGGGATATGCCTTTGTCTCAAACTTTCCTTCTCTCCCTGTACTTTTGGCTTTCAAAGACTATGTAGGTATTGGAGGAAGAAGAAAATGTGACAAAAGCAAAATCTTCATTAAGAATTTAACCCGATTCAAGTTCTGTAAATAAAATAAAAAAATTATAAGAGTTAATAAGTGCCAGTTACCTAAGGAGGAGCGATAAGAGAGGAGAATACAATACAATGGCTGGCTGGCTGATTCTCTATTTTTGGTCTTCACGATTTCACACAATATAGATCGATTGAGGGTCAAGAAACCCACCATCAAATGTTAAGCACACATTTATATTTAAATTCTTGGCCTTGAGTTAAAACCCACTCATGTGATATGCATCTACACATCAATATCGATAGGTTAAAAAGATTTTCTTGATAAAAATGATTTTTTTTTTTGTCAACTTTTACATATTACTTACCAGTAAGAAATCATATTCACTAATGTACAACGGGACAATCGATCACGTGTTACTTATATAGGATACCTCGTGTTACTCGAGTTTTTGTCTACCATTATAAGTTGCTTCTTTAGGCGACATGGTAAGTTTACAGCAGATTGATTTATACTTGTATACAAATAAACACTGATAATTACATATGATAAAAGGTGTGTTGAGCATGAAGAGGTTGACTGTCTCCCAGCACACATGACATAAGGGCAATCACCTCACACGGTATCACAACATGTTGAGATGAGGCAATATAATCTTGTAATTTGAAGATCATGTAACATATCCTGAACCAAGATTAGGTTCTGAAATTCTAAATGGATAGCCACATCAAATTATTGATTGAGAAGACGAAGAAAGTACATCCTATGAGAGGACGACGACAACATAGCATGTATTTCATACAACATGTCTTGACGATCATATAATATACCAATAACAATATTTCCAAATTGGGTTGGGGATAACTTTATTTAAATTTATTTTAACTCCCTAAAACCACATAATGAAGATCCAAAATTCGTGCTTAAAAATGCACCTCATTAAAGTTGTCCTTGAGTGGTGAAATATACTACTCCCATTGTAATTGTGTTTTAGATTATCGGTATTGGAAAAAAATACCGATGTTTACAGCACTTGGCCTTTCGTCTATTTAGTATACGATGTCCCTCCATAGAAGGATTTGATCCAAAGAGGAACCACATATGACGCAGAGTTGCTAGATACAAAATTTTGGTTAAAAACTGAGTCACATGTGATGCTGAGTTGAAATTAGTGAACATTGCACTGCAGTAATAGAGGATGACTATAATCCACATATTTATCCCAAAGAGGTTTATACTTTTCCATCCCAATCTTTAACCACGGTTTCGAATTCCCATTATAATGCAGCACGGCACCCTTCTCGATCAACTGAGGATCGACATCTGTGTATCCGAGACCTAACACATGCCACGATGGATTTAATGGCTCTGTCAATCCGTAGAAAGTTAACAATCCCGGAGGCAGGGTGCCAAGTTTCCATAAGGTCCTGTCCACATTCTTTTCCTGCCAATAGTGGTAGATGCCTGTGACACTCCTTTTCCTCCACTGGACCAAGTCAAAAACATTCATCCCGTATGCCCACCCACATGCATCAGGGTCGAAATGTTCACGAATAAGAGGGTGAGAGAAATTCAAGTACGTGTGGTATCTATGAAATATCACCCAGCATGTCTCGACTGCACCATTGACATTTCCATTCAGATCTATGGAGAACAGAGATGACAGATCCTTCTGAACTACAACGTCATCATCAAGAAAAACTACTTTCTCCAGTGCAGGAAAAACTTCAGGAATATAGAACCTGAGGTGGTTAAGCATGGATAAATATTTAGGATTCCGAAACTTGAGTGGAGTATGGTTATCACCACCACTACCAGAAAAATAGTAGTTTTGGGTGTCCGAGTCTTGAAGTTGCTTAAGAACGGGAACATAAGAAGCATTCAACCAGCTAAAGTCTTCTATCTTTTGAACATTCACCGTTACTCCCTGGAAACTGTTCGTATTGAACCACGCCTTCATTGCACCAAAATTTACCTCATCAGTTACAATGTGGAACACTACATTCTCGGGATTTTTGGAATTACACACTGTTGAATTTACCACGACTGAAGTTGCAAGGACGTTGTCGGAAAAGATGCAGAAATGATAGAGGTTATTATCTTGGAGTTTTATAGCAGTTTGCCTTCTCTCCTCAAATTCTCTCTGTAAATTTGAGTTCTTGAACCATTCAGTGGTTAATCGAACACCAAGGCAATACAAACTCTTAGGAACTTCTTCAGCAGCTATTTGTCCATTCTTTGAACTCTTCTCATTAATAGAATTTATTTGTTCTTCAAGAATCTGGATCTTCGCTTTCAGTCCCATGATCATGGTTGCACAGTCATAGTGGAGTTGTTGGGCTTGGAAGAGCAACTGTGCCATATCACGAATTGCAGTTTCTGATTCACTTGTTGTAAAAGGTATTCTTCGTAAAGCAGCATTGGAGAGAAGGATCTGTGAGTTGCGGATTTGAGCACTAAGTTCCCATGCAAATTGGAGGTTGTTGCTTTCTTTAGAAATTACAAGAAATGCCTTTGCTATAGAAATTTGATCATTCAATTGCCTAGCTACAGAATCAGGACTCAACATTTCATCAGGGATATTAAGGCCTTCTCTAATTTTCTCATGTCTATAGGATCTCTGCAAGGCATAACAAGCAGAAATAAATCCTCTCATTTTGCACTAGCAAGGTTAGCATGATTCGACGAGGAAATAACACATGGAATGATAAATTATACAAAAGCAACAATAAGATCATTGATTTCCAATAACAGACAGTCAGATAATATCACTTACGAGGCCATTCAAATCAAACAAAAATGAATGTATGGTTTACATTTACAAGAGTGCAAATTTGACAAACATCCTCGACTGCAGACTCTCAATCCATCCACATGAATAAAAGTATTTACTTGCAATACAAACTGCATGTTTGGTAAGTGATAATAAATTGTGGATCCTATGAAATATAACGAACGGGTAGTAGTTGTTGGTCCTATGAGAGTATTTTTTGACCAATTATAATCACTTTCCAAAATGTTATAAGATTGGCGTGCCACCATGACAAAATGCTAAGACGAGGACTTTTAAATGGAACATAGCACCAGAGTACACTAGGAGGAGTTCTTGGCACTAAACCTTTCATGCCTAAAGCCATCTTAATACCATATACATCATTAAGCATCTGCAAGAGAACATCTTGCCTAGTTTCCCAAAAATTCCCACTCTCCAAGTCATTAGTCGTGTCTATTTTGATATAAGTTGATGAACCGTGTGGTTGAAAAGTTGATAAAAGTTGTAGTTTTACGAAAATGTAGTTAAAATTAATTGATAAAATATGTGGTTTTTCAGCTTTCCCATACAAGAACTTAAGAAAACTTACAATAATTATTTCATTTACATTATTACATATTTTTCTGGCATCTATTCGTCGTTGAATATTCTTACTACACTAAAAGAACAAACTTGTACTCGTCCTAATATTCACATATTTTCCTTAACACCGTCACATTCAAAAAGAAATAATCAGAGATTGCAAATTCCTATGACATGGCTCACCATTCATGGAATAAGATCAAGAGCAAAATTTAATACATAGACTAAATTGGTTCCTTAAGGAATAGGATTCTTCATATTATAACCAGATAAATTTTCATCAAAACTTTAATGATGCTATTATATTTCCTAGATGAAGAAAATTCGAAATTTGAATTATCAATACTGCAAATGGAGTGCCGCCAATATTAACCACATCTGGAGTCAAATTTGCACAAGTCCCTTCTTTGAGGGAAAAGTAGTTGAGAATGTAGCATCGAAAAAGAAAACTCCTAGACATGATTATATGTCATTACTATCCTATAATCTAATATAAATTATTACTCCAACTTAAAACAACAAATACAAGTCAATCGACATTCGTCTCCAATCAACAAGAATCCCGTATTCATATATTAAACAGTTTGCAGAACTGAAACCCCAGCACCAGTCTATACACAGTTCAATAACTACATTCCAAATTTCCATCATTAACAAAACAAGAAGACACCCCGTGGAAGTACAACCACATTAAATGCACCACAAGTCATCAAAACTAAACTCTAAAGTCCAATGAAAGGTTTTATTAAATTTACACCATTTTTCAATTTCTTGGTTCAAATTCGAAAAAAGAGTGAAAAAAGAAAGATAAGTTGAGATCAACAATTACCTTGGCAGCCAATCTTGAAGTGGGCTGCTGATTCTCTCTGCTTAACAGACCAAAAAACAGCAGAATTACCGATCCACACAAAATTAGCCAAAATACATTTGAAAATCGTGGCCTCACTATTCGCCGAAAATCTGAGCCCCGGCCCCTCATTATTTATTTACTCTAATTCTTGGAGAATTATTGTACCAAGAAATCAAGGGAAGTTCAAAATCATAACAAATACAAATAAGGTGAGAAGAATAATGATGGGATGAAACGAAGAATTGACGTTGTACTTGACGTGGGTTTTTAATTTTTATTAGAAAAGTGGAAAATGTACAGTGCAGTTAAAGAAGAAGAAGCGAGAGAACTGTGATATGAACTGGACAGGAGGATCTGGAATTACAGGCAGTTAATTATATTGTTATCGGTTGTGAGTGTATTGCTGACACAATAATACAACAAAATTTCAGCTAAAATAATCTGGTAAATATTTGTAAAATTCGGTTTTTGCTTTAAGTAAAAAAAATAATATATATATATTGTGCAGATCTTGTCATTTGTTTACTTTTATTTTTTGTTCTTCTCCTTCCTTTTTTTTTTCAGTAATGTTCAATTAAGTCTTCAAATAAATTTTTAGGTAACTATTGGAAACAAGCAAAGGCTATAAACTCAAAAGTTAATGCATAAATTGAAGTTTAATATTAGAGAAACAGATCTTCATCCAAATAGACATAGGTCCCTATACAACAATCATCAAGGCCTGCTGTCTGCAAAATAACAAGACAGGAGGCAAGCCCTTTGCATATATTACCCTTCTACCATCAAAGGACAGATGAACTTTTCTTGGGGCATAAAATGCTGGAAAATGTAGTGTTGAGGCCTCAGTGTGTCACGTCGGTGGGTTAATTCTTGCAAATGAGTAATGTTGCCAAACCATTTACCTTAACTAATCTTTGATAACCCACCTACGGCCATGAATTTGATAACCACCAAAGGTCTGATCACTGCTACTCTCTCCACCACTTTCAGCACTGGTATACCCTGATTTTCGACGATGCTTCTTTCTCCTTGAACTGACACTGTCGCTGAGACTTCCATTTAAGAGAGGATCATCTATTCCTCGGATCACTCTGTGTGTTGGTGAAGTCTTGGCTATGCAACCGTCATCCTTTGTTCTCCTACTCTTGTCATGCCTCTTTATGTTCTGAGAGATGTTGTGCAATTTCTGGTTGAACTTGTTGATTCCTTTCTCCACAGGTTCTACTGCTAGAGTTACTGTAAACTTCAAATCATTTACAATCTGTGTTCAAAGTGTCGATAAAGGTCAACACAAGAACATTAGTTAAAACATGATTGTAAAAGATGATATTGAGGTAATGCTTGAATAAATCTTCAGTTGCAGGACACAAGACAATCAAAGAGAACAGTCGAGGACTTTTTTAATCAATGTGAAGGGCTAAAAGAAAGAATAGACAGAACCCCTTTCTCCTCCTTGTTAGCCAAGCGCTAACTTCACTAACCCCACCAAGTGACTAACTTCTGAATAAGCATAACCACATTAGTAAAAATATGTAAACAAATGAAACAGCATCCTGGGAGAGGAAGATAAATGTTGGTTGTTTTGCCTTTCCGGGGAAGCATTAGGTCAGATCAGTGTTCTAAAAAGCGTAAAGCGTGGCTAGGCGTGGAGGCCAAGCTTTAAGCTTTACAATCCTAAGCGAGCCTAGGCGAAGTTTAGGCGTAAAAAGACGTTTTTTTTAATTTTTAATCATTGTAAAAACTTCAATAATACATACCAAACATCTAAAATTATAAAATATTGTATTTACTTAATAATTCCTACATAAAAATAAGCTTCAAAATCATAATTACATAACGTAAATAACTTGTAGCTTAAATCTTATCTAATCTAAATCTTTATCAGACTCCAATTCATTTTAAAGTATTATCTTTTTTTTTCCGTTCTTCCGTCTTCTCAGTTCTCTG
>CAIGRF010292039.1:0-14085 GCA_903798235.1 Fraxinus ornus | reverse complement strand
AAATAAATATTTAATTTAATAAATTAATTGTAAAATATAATTAATTATTTCAAATAAAAACTTGAGTTTTGTAAATTTAAACCTTTGGACCTGATTTTTGATTTCATGAAAGATAAAGTCTGATCCATGAATTTTTCCTTTTTTTTAAACTTAAAAATGGAGGCCCAAAAGAATACCAAATAGATTACTAAACAGATCTTTTTTTCACTTTTTTTTTTTGAACTAAAAGTAAATAGCGCTAAGACCAAGCCCAAAACGAAATAAATTACAAAAATAGGGCCCAAAGGTAACCCTAATTTAAAACAAAAGATAGGCTACAATTAAATTAAGCCCTTGTTTAATCCACATTATTTTTTTTATTCTCATTCTTCTACTCATTTTCAATCACACATTTTTCAATAAAATAATATTTTCCATTACATCAATAATTTTTTCTTCTTTTTCAACCACATAGCCCTCGTCACATCATTTCAAAAAAATGCATTCTCTCGTTTTAATATGCACCAAACGCACTCAAAGCTCAGGAGATTGGAGGCTAGTATCGAATTCATGTGAGTACTCTCCTCTGGCACTGGTTTGCTTGTCGTCTCCATGGGTGCGGTTTGTCTGCTTTGGGTACTGCAAGGCCTGGCGAATTAGGTGCTGTCGATTAGGTGAGTCAATTTCATAGGTCGTCGATTAGGTGCAGCCGGTGAAATTTCTGGGTCACTATTGGCGTGTAGTTGTGTCACAAGGGAGAGGACGCGGCTGGTTGTGGTCGAATGAGAAGGTGAAGATAGAAGTGGAGTTGATGAGGTGAGGACTGAAGTTTGACAGAATCAGATATGAGTAAGGTTGTCGGTAGGGTTGAGGGTTATTGAAATGTACCAATTACTATGGAATTGTCGGCGATTAAAGTTTCCAGCAAATAAATTAGTTTCACGGCAAGATCAGAAATTGGGTTATGTGTATGTAGTGGATGAAGGTTACGGTGGCAACAGGTGTTTGTGGAAAAGATTGTGAATTCTAGGTTTGGTTCATCTGCAGGCGTTCCAAAATGCGAAGTGAAACAGCACCTTGATGAAATATTTTCCAATGGTTTATTGGAAGTTGCGAGTTACTGTGAAGCTGTTGACGAGAGCTGTTGTGCAGTATATAACTTGTTGTTTGATGAAAACTGTCTGAAGATTCAATTGACGATGCAATCCAGGTTTAGCTCTGATGCCAAATTTGATGCAGGATAAATTAGAATTTAGGGTAGGGCTGTCCGTGGGTCGGTTCAGTTCTGCTCGGTTTCAAAATTTTTGAGTATTTAATAAATGGACCCGTCGGGTCCAAATATAATTATAGAACCGTTCGGGTTCGGTTCGGTTCGGTTCAGTTCCATGTCATAATTAAATTTTTTAACATTTACAGCAACACTACATAAATATAACTAATGCCATTTCATTCGTAACTTTTACAAATTAACGTAGCCTAATTCAAAAATATATAAATAACTAGCCGTCGAATGACATTAATTTAATGCATACAAATAACAAAAATGAGCTTTAAAATGATTTGGNAAAAAGTAGATATTAAGATTAAAATGTCGGTAATCCATATTAAAAAATTGAGGCACAAGGCTTAAAATTATGAAATGATCTGATTTAATTAATTAATTTATTAATTTATTTAGAGAAAATAAAATAATTTAATTAATTCAATAAATAAAATAAAAAAATTATTTAGTTTCGGTTCTCATTCAGTTCTTCGGTTTTTCGTCTAGACCCGACCCATACCCATTGGTTCTCGATTCGGGTATCCGTTCGGATATTTAACTTGTGAAGAACCGCTCGGTTCAGTTCGGTTCGGTTCGGTTCGGTTCGGTCGATTCAGTTCGGGACTTTTAGACACCCCTAATTTAGGGTGAATTAGAATTAAAGCTAAGAAATTAGAAGGAAAGCACGAAGAAGAAGAAGAAGAAGAAGTGAGAGAAAAGGGGACATGGAGGAAGATGGGAGAAAACGAGGCTACAAGCCACTATTCAATTAATCATATTCATCAACTGTCTAAATTAAAATATGAAAATCATATAATTAGCGAAAACCTAGCCAGTAATGGGTTTGGGTCAACCCACTACTACGAGCCCCATAATAATAAAAATAGATAACATAAATGATAAAATCAAATAACAATAAAATTAAGTCTCGACTGATAAAACTCAATAACAATAAAATTAAGACTCGATGATGTTCTCATCAAGTTTCATTTACAAAATACTTGAAATATAATGAGTGCTTTCTGGTATTGAAATACCCGGACCAACCCACCACACGCCCTAGCCTACTATAGATGGCAAGTTGGCCAAGGTTGAGGTGGGGTGAAAAAGATTAAGAATCTCCATTTTTCTTTTTCTTTTTTAAATATGGTAGGATCATGTTCCTCGTCTCCTCCATGAAATATTTCAAGAGGTAGGATGATGATCTTGTGTGTCAACAAAATTTATTTTTTAAAAAGTAAATTTTCATTTACTTTCCAAAACAAAAAACCTATTAATGTTACATGATAATTGTCATGCCTAAACTTTAACGCTTTCTACAGGTCTAGCCTTGATTTGGATTTAGCATCAAGTACTGGACTATTGATTAGTGTTGAAAATATTGTTCAAAGTTGATAAAAAAACGGTTGTGGAATAATGTGGAATGAAAATAATTTTGGAGGCCAAGTTTTGGCCAATGCGAATGCATGGGCCAAACTTGGCTACTGTCGCATAGACCAATGCAGAGATTAAAATCTCTGTCGTGAAGAGAACTATGTGGTTGCTTAGTGTTGAACTATGCAACTGTATAGAAGGCCAAAGAGCCGTTAGTAACCGTTTTGTTCAAATTTTTTGTGGCTTTTGGAAGGATTTTCGGCACCACTTAGTATGACCATGTCTCTTGGCTATATATAGGTGGTTTGTGATCGTTATGATGATGTTGAAAACATACAAAAATCATAGTCATATTCAAGAACAAAAATCATTCCAAAAACAACAAGAAATCACAATTTTCTTTATCATATTCAAATTCTTCTTTACTTTTTAGTGTTCTTCAAGTTTTGGAGAATCACACTTAATGCTTGAGTGCTGATTTTTTACAAGGCTTGTTTAAATCCCGTAAACCATGTGCCTCAATCCCTACAAACATTATTTCAATTCGAGAGGGGGCAAATATAGTTTGAGGACATCGATATCGTGTTCAAGCCATTGGTGTTCATTTTCAAATACATTTCCTGGTTTGGTGTTTGGTTCGTTGATTTCATTGGTGATCTTCATTTTTCTGGTTTTGGTTCGTTGCTTTATTCTTCGATCCCTTAAGCGGAAGACATCAAATTTCCCTATAAACTATATTTTTACGATGGAGAACGAAAGTGTAGCGACGATCAAATTGATGAATCGAGACCTTGTACGGCTGTATCGTTTTAATGGAACGAATTTCACAAGATGGAAAGATAAACTGAAGTTTCTACTAATAGTGTTAAAGATTTTTTACATACTTGATCCGGAATTGGCGCCACTACCGGAACCAACAAATGTAGAAATCGATGCGGTGAGTTGAAAGACAAAAGCGCCAAGAAGATGAACTCATATATCGCGGTTACATTCTGAATGCATTATCAGACCGGTTATATGATCTCTACACCAACACGACATCGGCAAAGGAGATCTGGAATGCTTTAGAGAGTAAGTACAAAGCCAAAGAAGAAGGCACTAAGATATTTTTCATCTCAAGGTACTTCGATTTCAAATTTCTAGATAATATTCCCCTTCTTCTCCAAATTCATGAATTACAAGTGTTTGTCAACAAGTTGAAGGCAGTCAAGACTGAGATTCCGAAAACTTTCCAAGTGGGAGAAATCATTGCTAAACTTTCTGGAACTTGGAAAGAATACCGAAAGAAAATAATGCATAGCTCCGAAAACTATTCTTTGGAACAATTGCAAAAACATCTTCGAATTTAGGAAAAGTCGAAGACAAGAGATAAGAATGATAATTCTTATGAAGACATTTCAAAAGTCAATACTGTGGAGAAGACCGAGCCTTCTACTAAATCCAACAAGAGAAAGCCTTCAACAAATTTCAACAATTCCAAGAAGAAGACCAAAGGCGGTTGTTTTGTGTGTGGAAAATCTAGACATTATGGAAAAGAATGTCGATATTGGAAAAGGAGTTGAAGACAACAATGTGGCCACCGTAAGCGAAATCTATGCTATCAAGGAAAAGGTTCCCGATTAGTAGTATGATAAGTGTGCAACAGTACATATATCATATGATGAATCCTTATTCAAGACTTATTATGAATTTGATAGAGAACAAGAGATGCAGACAAGTAACGGGGTTCGATCCAAGGTATTTGGAAAAGAAAATGTGGATATCATCTTCACTTCCGGCAAGATTGTTACCTTGACAAATATACTACATGTTCCTGATATGAATAGGAACTTAGTTAGTGAAAATCTCAAAGGAAAACTGGGTATAAAATGTGTTTATGAATCCGGTAAACGTGTACTATCCCTAAATGGGAAATTTGTTGGAAAATACTATTCTTGTGAAGGAATGATCAAACTTTGTATCGTTAACAAATCTCTTTAATAATAAAGTGGATGTTGCTTATATCGTTGATTCATTTTCATTATGGTATGTTAGATTAGGTCACATGGGTAAAAGTGTTATGAAAAGTATGTTGAAATGTAACTTAATTTCATACAATAAAAATGATGCATTTAAATGTCAAACTTGTATAGAATTTAAAATGACTAAAAAGTCATATCAAAGTGTTAATATGACTTCTTCTAGTATTTTAGAATTAATTCATACTGACATATGTGAATTGAATGGCATGTTAACTAGATATGGTAATAGGTATTTCATTACTTTTATTAATCATCACTCTAGATACACATTTGTTTATTTGATGAAGTATAAACATGAAGCATTTGATATTTTTAAGGTATATAAAAATGAACTTGAAAATAACTTAAGTAAGAAAATAAAAACTCTAAAAAGTAATAGAGGAGGTGAGTACTTTTCCAGTGATTTTAACTCATTTTGTGAGCAAGGCATAGTTCATCAATGTTCTGCACCTAGGACACCTGAACAAAATGGTTTGTCTGAAAGAAAAAATAGAACTTTAGTTGAAATGATTAATGCCATGTTGATTTATGCTAAATTGCCATTTAATTTATGGGGTGAAGCGTTGTTGAGTACATATATGATATTAAATATGATTTCTTCTAAATTTACTAAAGTTTCTCCTTACGAATTGTGGAAATAAAGAAAATCGAACATTTAATATTTTAAAGTGTGGGGGTGTATTGCTTATTGTAAAAACATGAACCCTAACATGACCAAATTAAGTCTAAAAGGCATCAAATATGCCTTTCTTGAATATGCTAGCAATAGCATATCATATCGATTGTTAAATTTGGAGTCTAATGTGATTATTGAATCCAACAATGTAGAGTTCTTCAAGAATTCACTATCTTGGGATAATGAATTGAGGAAAATTAATAAAGAGATTCCTAGCTCTAGTGGGGGCACAAGATGAAACATCTTCTAAAGATGTTGATAAATCTAGTGAAACTAGTAGGAGCAAAAAAACTCGAATTAAGAAGTCTTTAGGACCGGATGAAATTGACTTTCAATTTATTTCCTATTACTAGTAGAAGGAAGTGAGAAGAATGTTATAAGAACAATTCATTTTGTTCTACAAGTGGAAACCGATCCTAAAACTTATAGAAAAACCATGAATTCTCGAGTTAGCATTTTTTGAAAAGATGCAGTTAATGATGAAATGGATTCAATAATATCTAACAATACTTGAGAACTTGTCGATTTACCACCCAGATCCAAACTTATTGGATGTAAATGGGTGTTTAAGAAAAAGTATAATGTTGATGGTCTTTTAATACCTTTAAGACTAGACTAGTAGCTAAATGTTATCGAAAAAAGGAAGGAATAGACTATTTTGATACTTGTACACTGGTAGCAAGAATAACATCAGTTAGGATATTATTCGCATTAGCTTCGATGTATGACTTGTATGTTCATTAATGTATGTCAAAACGACATTCTTGAACGGGGATCTCTATGATGAGGTTTATATGGAATAACCTGAAGGGTTTGTTCTACCCGAATTAGTCAAGTCATTATACGATTTAAGCAAGAACCTAAGAAATGACATGAGAAATTTGACTTAGCTATTATATCATTTGGTTTTAAATATAATAGTGTAGATAAATGTTAATATTATAAAGTATGTGTTGATTATGTGATATTTATATATTTATATGTTGATGACATGTCGACTATGAGTAGTCACATAGATGGAATAAAAGAAACGAAAAGGTTTCTATCTTTCACATTCAAGATGAAGGATCTTGGACAAGTGGATATCATTTTGGATATCAAAGTTACTAAAACTAGTATGGGTTATCACTTAAGTCAATCACACTATATCGAGAGTGTGATAGATAAGTTCAAACATTTGAATATAAAAGAAAGTATTCCCCCTCTTGGTCCAAGTTCAAAGCTAATAAAGAATTATTGAAGAGAAATTGCTCAACTAGAGTATGCAAGTGCTATCGGGAGTCTTATGTACGATGTTCAATGCACAAGATCAGATATAGCTTTTGCAATTAGTAAACTTAATAAGTTTACTAGTAATCTGAGCAATGATCATTGGAATATCATTGGAAGAGTTCTTGGATATTTAAAGAATTCCAAGAACTTAGGTCCACAATACATTAAATTTATGGTTGTATTGGAAGGATTTACAGATGCTAGTTGAATATCTAGCACTGGTGAAAGTAAATCTACTTCTAGTTAGGTGTTTACTCTTGGAGGTGGCGCTATTTCTTGGAAATCGAAGAAGCAAACATGTATAACATACTCAACTATGGAATCTGAATTTTTAGCATTATCAGAAATCGGGAAAGAAGCTGAGTGGATTAAGGATCTACTTTATGAGATACCTTTGGGACCGAAGTATATATCTTCGATATCTATCATGTGAAATAGTCAAGCTACATTAGCAAAAGAATAAAATGAGGTATATAATGAAAAGTCTAGACATATGAGTCTAAAACATTACTACATAAGGAAATTAATCAAGAGCGGAATAGTTTTCCTAAATCATAAAAAGTCAATAGAGAACTTTGCAGATCCATTAACTAAACCTCTAAATAGAGATTTAGTGACATCTACTTCAAATAGAATGAGGTTGGAACTTTTGAACTAAAGGTCCATCAACGATAGCAACCCTACTTGTCATTACTCAAAAAAGTAATCCACAAATTTAAAAGGTAACAACAAGTCATTCGATANGGCTCACATAATTTGGCTCAAACATGGGTTTAATAATAGGAAAAATGCATTTGTATAGTCATTGGTGGGCTGTAATTTTTACAGCCCACATTAATCCCTCTCTTAATCTTAATCTTATTATTTATGTTTTAACACTTATTTATGCTTATATAATTTCATCACATCCTAAAATCAAATAATAGAATTCGTTTATAAAAATCTGCTTTTATAAATTCGATTATTATTAGTTTAGTTTATCTTAAAATATTTGCTATTTGCAATCTCAATTTTTTGTTTTTCATCCCTTAACTTTCTATTTCACTCTTGGTATATTTAATAGTCTTTGTTCAATTTCACACAGAATATTTACTAGATAGAAGCATATATCAGCAGCAAATTGATTATTCATAGGTTTGAAAATTTAGATAATTTGTTTTCTGGTTCTATGCATGAATAAAAATTCTCTAAAATTCTCTTATCAAATCTCTTTATCCCAAAGATTTTTCAAAAGTACAACTCATGGCACTTGATGATCAGTTTCGAAACTATATTGTTGATATGCACTCTAGGCTTATAGCAAGGAGTTTGGAGAATTGCAGATACTTAGGTCATGTTTGATAGGCCATGTTTTCTAGGGAAGATGAAAAATAAAAAATCATTTTCCACATTTTGGTCTGTTTGATAGACATAATTTTCTAGGGAATTTGTAGCGACCCGAATTTTAAAATGCAAATTTTATAACTTAAATTGTGTCGCTACGACATTTTCGTCAAATTTTAGAATTTATTTTACCTCCGTCGAGTTGTCTAGCAAAAAAAAAAACATTTAGGGCCTGTTTAGTATGGATTTTCTAATTCTACAGTAAATCAATTCTCATTTTTCAACCACACATTCCTCAATAAAATAATATTTTACATCACATCAATACTTTTTTCTTCTTTTTCAACTACACATTTCCCATCATATCACTATTCAAAATCAATTCTTCCTCCAAAAAATCTAAACCAAACAAGCTCTTAATGCTTGATTGTTAGTTCTTTACAAGACTTGTTTAAATTCTACAAACCATTTGCCTTAATCCCTACAAACATTATTTCAACTCGAGAGAGGGACAAATATAATTTGAGGACAATAATATTGTGTTCAAGTCATCGATGTTCGTTTTCAAATCTATTTCCTGATTTGGTGTTTGGTTCGTTAATTTCATTGGTGATCTTCATTTTTCTGGTTTTGATTCGTTGCTTTATTCTTCGATCCTTCAAATGGAAGTCATCAAATTTCCCAACATTGAGTACATTGCATTCAAGTTTCGACAAAAATTTGAGGTACCAGTACAAATTATCAGTGCTCATTTTACCCTCTTTAAGTTTAAAAACATAACTACATAACTTTCATTTTTACCTTTTGTTTCTAGCATATGACTCAAAAATTACGTAGCATATTAGTTACGATATGACTGACCTAAACAAATCCATCAATCTAAACTACTGAACAATAGATAAAACTAACTTGAGGTTTAGCTACCACTAGTAAAATTTACTCCACATTAATAGATAAATGGGAAGAAATCTCCTATGCGATATTTATACCATGAAATTCCCAACAAGACAATCTAGAAAATAGAAGACAATAATATACTGAAAAAGACAACTAGCAGGTAACCTACAAATTTCATAAAACTAACGAAAATATTTCAAAAACAGACCATAATTAAGCAGTTCGTCCTAAGTACTCATTAAGGATTTCCAAGAAAAATCAAATGATACTGGGCCATGATAATACATCGAAGAGGACATTGCCCCCGAGTCCCATCCTATCCTCGTCCAGTAGATCCTAGCGATGGATTAACAAAATAGACGACAGTAATTGCATGGGTCAACCCATTAATCTTCTACCTCTTGGATGGTCTCTCATCGTCCTCTCCACCATCACTATCATCAGAGTCATCTTTGCCTGCTCGTTTTCTCTTTGGTGGTGCCTCAACTTTTCCATCATCGTCCTCTTCATCATCCTCCTCAAAATCTTCTTCACCATTCTCTTGGGGTTCGAAATCACTAGCATCTTCCTCATCCTCAGCACGGCCAACTGGTCTGACTAGGTATTCCGTGCCCAGATCCTCCTGCATTATTAATACTCATAAATCTCAGTAAACGATGACCTTGTTTCATGGTATGTCATGAAGGAAAAAGAACTGGTCTGGGCTCGATGATTTCCCCCTTTTAGTGCACAAGATTTTCATGTAGAAGTGAATCATGCACACACATTAACAACTCTAAAACCAAAAAGCATGCACTTCATCCTGTTAACAATACCAAATGACCATTATGTTCAAGTAAATGTTGTATTCTTGTTAACCTCACCAAAACAAACACAAGAAGAATAAAATGAGAACATCGAAACTACTCATCATAATGTTGGGGCTAAGGTAACGGGATTGGATTGAGCCAACAGGTTCACGGAAGATCTTAGACTCAAAACGGATTCGAACTTTTTCCTTGCAAGTGTACATGGGAGTATGCAGGTCAATAAAAAATGCAAATGTTGTAGAATGAGAAGAACTAGTCCCAGAGGACAGATCTAGAACCAAACAGGTCAGTTTTATACTACAAAATTCCAAAATTTCACAAAACAGGACACAGATCTCATCTAGAAGGAAAAACAAAACAAAAATAAGTTCCATTATATTACCAGGCATGCCATCAACTGGCCCTGCTAGAATGCAAAAATAAAAAAGAATAATTAGTGTGTCCCCAGTTTATGTAATAGTTGTCACTGCTACCACCAGAGACGAACAGATAAATAGCATTAATCAAGCTAGAAAGGCAATAAAACCTCAGATCTAATCATTTTAACCAATCATTCACAATAACAACAAAATATTATAGTACATGAACACAGGAAAAAATTATAAATAAATTTTCATAAAATAAATCAATAAAGGTAAAAGCAATAATGACAATTTCTACCCCCACAAAAAAGGCTCAAAAATTCTGCAAAAACTACAGATCTACTAGTTTCAATGAAAATTATGCCAAAATAAACCAACGTACAAAAAAAATAAACAAAAAACAGTGAAAACTTTAAAAAATATATATATTTATGAACATAATGCATAATTGGTGTACACAAGAAAAGGTTCTGCAGAAACTGAAGATCTACTATTTTTCAAATAAAATAATGCGAAAAATAAATAAATTAAAAACACCAAAAATGTCAAACAAATACGTAGTCAAAACGCAGAGAAGTTCATAATAAAGTACATATACATGTAGAAATACAGAGTATTATTACCTCTTCGTCTTCTTCTCCATCCTCGTCATCATCGTCGTCATCGTCGTCGTCATCGTCGTCGTTGTCATCTTCTTCGTTTTCTCCAGCCTCATCATCGTCGTCCTCACCGTACACAGGCTGAGCCGGTCCCCGACCACCACTTTCCGGTTCTACGTCCTCCTCTTCGTCCTCATCACTGCCGTCCTCGTCCTCGTCCTCGTCCTCGTCTTCACCGTCCACTTCCGCCTCAATTTCCTCCTCAATTTTTTCCTCAATTTTTTCCTCGTCTTCAAACACCGCCATATTTCCTCGAGCTAAAATCAGAAAATCTATTACAGATATTTTTAATTTATTTTGAAAATTAATAATTTTTTGGTGAGGGGAATAAAGGGAGATAGGAAGGACTGGAACAGGGGAGGTGTGTTTTCTGAGAGGGGAGAATGTAAGTTGATCTGGACCGTTGAACTGAAAATCGACGCGGATAGCTGACGTGGAGAGTGATCTGACGGTAAAGAATGAGGTAGAGGGGGAGCGAGGGTATTTCTCGTGGGTTCGCGATTGCGGCGTGCTAAAAGTATCTTTTGGATATTTGGTATTGTCACATGATCTGCACGTGAGGTTATCTAGGGTTTATTCTCTCTCCTTTTTTTTTTTCTTTGGAAGATTTAACAACCATAACTTTTACTATCGAATTTCATGTAAGCCCACAGGCCACAACTGACAACACGCAAATAGGTAATGATCTTGACAAACCATTTTTCATGAGGGAAAAAAATTATTAGGACAAACTCGTCAAGATAATCTAACAATTTTATCAAAAGTATATTCACACACAGTGGCGAATTCAGCACCCGACGAGCACCAGCGAATGCCCCATGTTGAATCCGTCCGCAATCATATTTTTTTTGGTGTCAAAAGTATAATATTTTGGATAAATATCTGTAAGTTCATTTTCTTTCAAAAAAGTTCTTCTAGTTCTCTTGGTAAGAGATTTATTAATGAATGGGAGATCTTGAATTCAATTCTCTTTGGTTGCAATCGTTTATGCAAATGATTTTAATTTATATTTTCCACCATTTTGGAGCATATATGCATTAAAATCGGTGCAAATTCATTTGATAATATAAAAAGTTTGACCGCTATGACATTTGGTGATTATTGAAATTATGTGTAATAAAAATATATATGTTCAGTTTTCTCAAGTAACAGATTCCCCTTTTCTTTAAAAATTTTTAACAAAATTTCGATATTACAATGACCCAACAATTAAACTACCGATTCATCGGTTGAACCACTAATTTGATGATCCGATAATTTGTTCGAGTCAACTATCGGATCGAACATGATAATTATGTTTTGAAGAGTGAAAAAATAACGAATAAGAAAATTAAATTGGTAGTTGATATTTACTAAAACCCAAAAATATATTTGTTTTAATTTTGTCATTAGAGACTGTTTAATCGACAAAAAAATTTGACAGAAACGATAAGCATTGACGCTAATTTTTTTTTTTTTACACATTCAACAACAAATTTTTTGTCATATTTAAAACTATTAATAGTTTTTTCTTATTAGAATAATATTATTAGCAAATCGAACCTTGAGAGTAAGTGCTTGGACCTATTTTTCAAACTTGAAATTCTTACAAGATAAGTATTATTAAATGGATAGATAATGTCCTTTCACATTTACATTTCGAACTACATTGTAATTAATTTGAATTCACGATATTGGTTATTATTGCGGTATGGTGAATGATCAACGATCGTCTGAACTCACTCAAGATCCTGAATGTGTTACTCTTCACATCACAAGCTTTATTTTTCACACTATAATTTAATTGTATTTAATGTTTTTAGTCTTTGCTCGTTATAGTACTTATATCCTTAACGATTTTTCATTTTGTTATTAAACTTTTCATTAGTTGATACATTTTGTATTTGATAATAGTTATATGTTCAAAAGTCCGTTGACATAACATAAAACAACTTATTTTTTCATCATATTTTAAAAAATAAACGAATTTTTTTTTCACTCATTTCAAAGCATGAAAACAAAATATTTTGATATAAATCGTTATCAAGGACGATGTGTATTAATTAATGAAAGGTTTATAAGAATTCGACGAAAGAAAGTTAATGAAATAATTGCTACAATGAACAAAAATTGAGAAGTTTAACTGCAATTAAAATGTAGTGTAATAAATAAAAAGTGTGGTGTCAATATAACCATATTTTTTATAAAGTTGATCATGTGAACGTCACTTGAAGGTCTCGGATGAATTCGTATAAATATTGCTATTTATTGATTATGATTTATGAGCAACTGGAAATTTGAATAATCAATTAGAAATTAGTGATGGAATTTCCCTTTTTTCGAATATTATTTGACGTTTTTTCTTTATATTGGAGAAGATTTTGAAATAATGCCGATTTTGAACGTTGAATAAGTATATACAATTCAAGAAGCATTGAATCACGATGGGAAGAAAACGAGAGAAATGAATTCAAGACAAAACTCTGACAATTTTGCACAACAAACTAAAACAAGTGCGATAACAAACTAGCACACTTGCTCTAGATTAGGACTGGACAAAATTCTCGAATCGAATGAATCGAATCGGACCCGAACCGAGTGGTTTTTTTTTTAATTAAATACCCGAACGGGTATCTAAACTGAGAACCGACGGGTTCAGTTCAATTTGATTCTCGGTTCTAGACCAAAAACCGAAGAACCGAATATCCCTAATTTTTTTATCTTAAATAAGTCAAATTTTTTTATTTTTTTCTAAATAAACTTGCTAATTAATTAATTTAGTTCAAATCTAAAATATGATTTTCATGTTGAGAAAATTATCCAAATCCTAGTTTTCAAGTTTACAATTCAAAAATAAGGGGATAAAGTTTAAAATTCAAAGATCGGGAGGGTAATTATCTATTTTAAAATTAATAAAAATAAATTTATTATGTTAACTGTTTATTCATGAGATTTAATTTGGATCGTCCACGTCTCTCTCTCTCTCTCTCTCTCTCTCTACGTACTTATCCTTGCCATTCAAACTACGTCCCTCTCTCCCTTTACCATACAAAAAACTGCACCTCTCTCTCTCTCTACAATAAAAAAACACGTCTCTCTCTCTACAACAGAATTCACATCTCTCTCTTTTTCTACCATTTTCAATCGCACATGAACTCCCAATCTCCGGCATTATCATCGGAGATTCATGTGAAATAGGCATATTATATTTTAGTTTCAACCATTGTAGTATTTTAAATGGTTAGAACTCGTAGTGTTGATGTGAATATAAAGGAGAATGATAAAAGAAAGAGGGAAAAAGATGTTGGAGGTTCTTCTTCAGTAAGGAGAGTCAAAATGTCGACCTCTGGCTAGAAATCCACGAAGAAGGTGAAATCTGATTTTGTAACCTGATTTTTGAGTTTTGTGACATATTGTTTACTAATTTGTGACCTCATTTGCGTATTTTGTGACCAAAATATGATTTTGTGACC
>CAIGRF010292012.1:49816-68995 GCA_903798235.1 Fraxinus ornus | reverse complement strand
AACATGTTTGTGATTTATATAGTTTCTGAGAGGTTCGATATGAACTAGTACATAGTAATAAAAAACATAGAGTCCTGTAATTAATAGAGTTATCGTTATATTCTATGAAATCATTATTTTTACGAATTATTTCATGCTTATATGTTTACAATTTAATTAAAGATAATTAGGTTCACATATAAGTATAGAATTGATTGACTTTGAGAGAGATTATTGATTATAATTATATAATTGATTTTCAACCTGGACAAGAATTGATAATTTTTGGGAAATTGAGAATTGAATTAAGGGTCACAATGGTGGATTCCTAGTCCAAGCGTTTATTTTGATTGTATTAAGTTTTCACACATGCTCAGATCGTAGAGTTAATTCCGCGAAAAAAAAAAAGTAGAATCAATAATTAATCTCCATGGAGAACGATACTCTTCTCATCGTTATATTATTCATTAGCTCCATCCTTTAGAGAGATAAAATCGCCAACAATTCTCTCCTAGACAAATATTCTAAGTTTATAGGATTTCACTTGGTCACAAAAGTTTTAAGTGAAATTTCTTTGGTTTTTTAACTTTGGTTGTCAATTTTAGTGTGTTTGATTCGCTTTATTTTTCATTAAAAAAATATCATTTTCACCCAAAATCCTATTTTGGGGGTGTTTGATTGATATTTGATAGTTTTTTTCATAGAAAATATTTTTGAACCTTTAGTCACGTGACTATATTTTTTCTCGAAAACAAAGGAAACATTTTCTTTAAGGAGGGGTGATTTTTATTTTTCAAGTAATTCAATATTTCTTCCTCTCTCTCATCTACTCATCAGTAAAAAATAGACAAGTATAATATTTTTTAGATTGAAAACTAAATCAATCAAACACATTTAATTAATAATTTCCATACAAATAATATCTAAGCCAATTCAATTACTTAGAATTTATTTTTCTTTCCATGTAAATTTCAGTGTATTTGCCGGTGTTAGATGGAATAACTAAATTGATAAAAGTTGAAACAAAGCTGTTAAGTTTGACGTTAGTGGTATTGCTATACACATTGTACAATTATGATTATTTACTTTTTGTCAGCAATTTGACGCTTCAACAACAAATTTGGCGCACCATAAGTTAGCATGACAATGATATATATGCACAATAATTTAGAACATTTTAACCAATGAGTTGAATAATGGTAACTTTTTTGTTATAAATGTAATAACCTTTTTTTTTTTAATTTTTATTTTATTTTTTGTATTAACTTTCTATGTAATTAAATAAAGACAATCCCGATGTAAAGAATTAATAGTTGAGGTTGATATAGACGAAATGTTAAATGTTTGTTTTGATTTCTTTATCATCTTTTCGTCCTCTTTCGAAATGATTATTCTAGTAGTTACAATTGCGTCGTATGAATCAAATAATTGAGTGTGAGGTACTAGTGGCATCACTAGTAGTTGTCATGTAGTAGTCAATAGAATAAAAATTTTAAAATTGAAAAGTCATATAATTTTTAGAATTTCTTATTTTATCCATCAATGATCATTTTTAGTTATCAAGATTTTAATACAAGAAATTTGGAAAAGTCTGGATGAAATTTTGATGAAAAATATATGACAAAATTTATGAATTTTTAATGAAAATCAAACTCTAAGAAGTGTTTCTTTAATTTTGAAAACAAAAGAGTGACCTAGCTCTTTGAAAATACTAATATCTTAAATTTTAGTTTTTAATATTATTCATTATTAAATTAAAATTCATTTCTCTCTCTCTTCTTATCAGTTACATATTCTCCAATAAAATAATATTACACATAAATTTAAAAAAAATTCTTTCTTTTTAAACCACACATTCTCTAAAAAATTATTATTCTCCTCATTATAATTTGGAATAATGGAGCTCAAATAGGGTCTAAATACTTCTAGTTCGAGCTTTAGAACATGTATTCTACAATAGACTAGTTAAGAAGAATAAAAGAAAACAATCTAAAGTTAATTACAGGTACAATTGTATATCAAATAACAATTGTCACCAAGAAAATTTTATAATCCTACACCATGATATTCCTCTTATTTTACAATTATTTGATCAATTTGAATCTTGTTTTATTAGGGACAATTTCAATATGTTGACCACAAAAATACAATCAAAAGTGAACTAAACTTGCTTTTATTATACCCTAGCAACTTTGGACTCTTTTCAAGCCATGACAAAACTATCAAAAACAAGAGAAAGAGTAAGGTCCATCCCACCTCACCTCACACCACACCACACCACACCACACCACACCACACTACACCATCCTACCCCAACACCCTCTACCCCTCACCCACCCCACCACACACACACACACACACTACTCATTTTTACTTGGTCCTGAATCTTCTTTCTCTACGAGTCTACATTTCATTTCATTTTCTTCCTCAACAATAATAGGACCATGACTTCAACAAAACTTCCCAACTTACTCTCTTTACTACTATTCCTCTCAGCAATTCTTGATTTTCCGGCCACCACGACATCACAAGAGTGCCCATATCCGTGTTATCCGCCACCAACCGGCCCCGGAAACAACCCTCCAGTGGCCACAACACCACCATCTCCACCAGTTGTCACCACTGCCCCACCAACGTCGTTCTCTCCCCCAGCTTTCACCACCCCTCCTGCTGGTTACTATCCATATAATCCTCCATCACCAGACTCTTTTAACGGAGTTACGCCACCGCCGCCCGAGCCAATACTGCCGTGGTTTCCATATTATTACAGAAAGCCACCTCATAAAGATCAGTCATCATCAACCGCTCTGATTCAAGGATCAAGAACCATGATCATCATATTGCCCCTGCTTGTTCTTGTTTCTTCTATTGTCTGATTTTTCTTGAATTTTCATGTAATTAAAAGTATTAGTTGATGATATATTACAAGAATCCTTGTAGAATATTATCTTTTATGTTCTTACAGTGAAATTTTTTTGGGATGATGATCAAGGGGCTGTAGTTTGATGATGATCATGAGAACGATGGGTCAACAATCTTTGGTTTACGTTTCGTGTTGTAGTTTTGATGAGAATTTTCAAACTAGTTGATTGCATTATTTACTAGAATTATTGAGGGTATGCATCTTAATTATTAATCAAGTTCACACCTTCTAATTTCTATATATTAATTTTGTATGGATTATGAGGAAAAAAATCTTCATATTTATTCGTTAGGAGAAAAGAAACCTTAAAATCGATTACTTTTCTCTTTTCCTTCTTTTGGCTTCCTTTTAACTTGCACACTTTTTCATTTTTCTAATAATTCACAAAAGTCTTACAAAGTGGAAAATTTATTCTCTATAAAATAATTTTTTATTTTGTCACAACTAAGCTGAATTAAAATATATCCTTAGCGACCAAAACATGTTAATTTCGATTTATATCTTTTTAAGTTAACTCGTTTTATGGAGATCGTTTGGCTCTCGTGAATATGTACATCTTCGTATCGATGCAAGTGGTATTTAATTGCACGAGTTGTTTGTCTTTTAATTTACTTATTGCCTAAAATCTATCACATGATCGCACCAACCAAAATTATTGAGACCCCAACGCTCCATTTCAAACATATATATGAAGTGGGTTGCGAAATTTCTAGAGCATAATTATTGTCAAAATATGTTTGAAATCCAAATAAAGGCACGAGACAAGAAAAAAAAAAAAAAAGGAAAGAGAAGTGGTAGAAAAGTAGGACTTTGCTATACTTTCACATGGAATTATGCGAATTAGAAGACACAAAGAGTACGAAACTAAAGACAATTGTCACCTAACCGCTGCAATTTTCTAATTTGGTAGGTAAATGTCAACAAATTTTTGAGAAAAAAAAAAATACACACACACACACATTATTTATTTATTTATTTGTATTTTCATACAACACACACTCTTGATGATCTACGTATATAATTGATTGTAAATTTACATCTTTCCTTGGAATAATTTTGAACCCTATGAGGTCAGATTCGTGCGTGGTAAAGAAATAAGAGTGTTGCATTTTCCATATGGGTAGTGTGGACGCTCGACTTGCACTCTACTAGGCCACGGCCATGAGACGATAAACTTTTTTGTTTATGCTGGAGCTAGAAAGTCCATTTGATGAGCCAGCATCAGCCAAGAAATTTGTACGTCATTGCTTACTAACTTTTAGTGAAAACTCAACAAAAACTGAAGCAAAAATGATGCAAGGTTCTCCACAATTCAATGCACCGTCTGAAAATTCGGCTACTGTTGCATCAGAAAATGAGCAAAGACAAATAAGGTAGTACACCAGTTGGCAATTTTTAATCTACTAATATCTATCAACAAATAGGATACCACACTAAGTTGATAATTTCATAAACTTAAGTTAATCCAGCGTGTCACGTTGTGGTAGCAATACAATTTAGGATGCACATTTGAGTTCTCAAACGATATGGCATAGTTATTAATACCTATCGAACTACACTATACATCGCATACAACATATGGTGGGGAAATCAAACTCCCCTTAATAACAAATTGCCTTGTACAACCCCGTAAAGTACAAGGATACAGTTTGACGCTGGGATACAGTTTATGCTGGGCGAACCACAAGGGAACATGCTCTTACGGAGAAGAAAATAACATTCATGAGGCAACGCCAACTGCTAGGCGACCAGTTCTTGAAATACTGTCAACTGCAGTTTAGCCATGCCTCCCATTTCTTGGCTTCTGCTTTCCATCAACTTTTGGACCTTTATAAATCTTGTTACCTTCTGGCACTTTATGGCACCGGACATTTATATGCTTCTCTTTCTCTTGCTGTTTTATCCCACCTTCTGTCTTGTTTACTGCAGCTTGCATTGGATGATTATTGCAGGTTTCTCCTTCCATAGATGCTGGAGATGGTGGTGTGCTATCAGAAGTGACTGTTGAATGGCAGCTGGTTGCTCCTGAGACAAATGGAGACTTCACAGGTTTGCTTATGAGAAGGGCTTGATTAGCTCCTTTGCCCGAACTTGATGAAGATCTTTCGGAAATTCTAATACCGGAACTTGAAGATTTAGTCCTTGGTGTTCTTGTTTCGGGGTTACTTGCTGTGGCCTGCATATAAAGCATCCAAGGGATCAAATTCTTCACTAACTGATGATTTTACTAAATTATTTGAAAGTTCTTTGCAAAGCTAAGAAAAAATTGTAATGCGAATACCGAAGAATTAAGGGCATATTAAAGAAATTATGACAAGTAAACAATATCAACCCAAAGAAACAAAATGCGAAGTGATGTGATGTGAAGCGAACTGTCCACAAAAAAATTGTACTTACACTTGAATTTGTTCTATCTGAAGATTACCTGTCAGTTTAGAGCTATTTTTTTATGGTAAAAAACCTTGATCAGAAAATTAATCACAAAGAAATGCATAGCATGAAGCATAACAATTCAAAATCATGTCCATGGATAAAATATTTAAAAAATTATAATATCGAAGATAGTAGGTTTTGGCTTTGACAGGGCAAATAAATGAAAGTTACATTCAAGATGTAACTGAATTGTAGTAATTTTCTACAAGCCTCAGATACAACTCTGCTCTGTATGAATTTGATAAGAACTGTATGAAAGGGCAAAGGAAAATTAAATCACTAAAAAGAGCCGTCCACCAAATACGAGAGAGTCACTAACTTAAATTATAAATCTTTAATAAGAATATATACACATAATTACCAAAATAGAAAAATCATTGTTTTATCCTGTTGTTCATTCCTGGAAACAGGAAGAAGCAGATCGAGCAAAGGCCTCTGAGCAAGTTATTTAAAATTTCTACTTTTTCAAAAAACTAATTTGTTCTTGTGACATCATTCTATCTTCATTTGTGCGAATGATTAAAGATCTTTCTTGAACTTGAACAATATTGTGCCATGTTTTAAAATTTGTTTTCTGGGCAAAAATTAAAGGAAACACGAAATGGAACTTTGATTCCGTCTGGTTTGTAAACCTTTCTTTAATATTAATATTAGGGCTAAGTGAAATGAGAAAGCACATTTTGCAACCATGTTAATCTAAATCTAAGTATAGGTTTTAGAATTATAAAAACTCTGTTTCTTGCAGTATTCCATGATGATCACAACTAAAAAGCAAAATGTTCTCAAGAACTCGATTGATGAAGAAGGTCAAATGATTACTTTAGTAAAAGGATTTAGTCAAATGCAGGAAACATATTGATCCAATAACACTAGAGAGGGTAATATGAGACGTCTCAAAGTTACTCAGGGCATTAGAAGAACAAAGTAGATTTTTTATGTACCTTGCTTCTATCTAACCCTTGCCCAGCTCTACGATAGAAGGAAGGCAAAGGTGTAGCTTTGAAGTTGAGGCTTCTTCTCAACTGTTTAATTTCTACTTTCTCCTTTTCCTGCAAAAAACAAAAGCCAATTTAACATTTTTCAAACTACAATGTGAGCGAACAGGCACAAAAGTAATAGGGCAATGGTATGATACACATTTCTTTTACTCAATTTCGACTCTTCTAGAAAAAAACTAACATAATTATCAGTATATCCACGAGAAACAAATGCTAATTTCCAAATAATTTTTAGGTAATCCATCCATGTGCCCTGATTTTGAAGTAAACAAGAAAAGAAATTATTTCCCGCTTAAAAATATTTTCTACAGTGTTACCTGACTTTTTGCTTGAAGGTGGTCAATTTCAGTCTCCTTTGCATGCACTTTCCCTTCTAACTTCATATGATACTAAAACAAATATAAATTAATTTTATCAGACTTTGAGATGTAGTTGTTTTATAACCATGCTTCATTTGATGGAATAGTAAGCTTTCTTGCCTGTTTCCTTCTCTCTGCAGGCTCACCACTTCTGAAATTGAAATCAGAGACTCTCTGCCTCATGCCTGGTGTTAAACTTGCAGCTTGTGAGAGCCTAAGCGACATTATACATATATGAGATCAGAAAAACTCATCGCACAAATATAATGTAAATTATTTTCTTGTAAGAACCTGTTTGCTCTTTGACGTGCAGTAGTGGCAGTCATCTGTGATGACGAAGGCTGAGACACTGAAACTTGATGGATTCCAGATTGTTTCTTAGCACTGAAATCAGAAGGAGGTGATCATTGGTATTTCAATTTATGATAGAAAAACAAATTTGGCTCCACTAAACTACCAGAAGTTCAGAACGAGACAATAACTACCTTTTGATCTCTGGGCTAACTTTTGCCTTTGAACCTGGTAAAACCTGTGGAAAGGGAGAGCCAATCAATTACACGAACATCATAATAACATCATAATAGTCCAAGAATACTGATAAATGATACAGAAGCGGCAAACAATTAAAAATTATACAAAGACAGCAAAAACAATGTACTTGATTTGGATTTGAAAATTTAATCACATGAATAGTATCCACATAAGTGAAAAATCACCTCATATTTAGGCAATTTGTGCATTGAACACTTGTTCTGAGCAACCGCGTGTGGAGTCTTCCTTTCTGCCTTGGATTTTACTGGAGTATCATTGACTTTTACTCTAGGTTTTGTTCCAGAACCTTTATAAACCTCACTAATCGTACTTCTCTTCTCGTGTGCAACACTAACTCGAGATGTCAATCTTGGGATCACGTGTTTGATTCCTGATGCAATCCTCCCCTATATTCCAGATAGTAGCCCATGTAAAGCAAGGAAAAGATGTGATAGGCACAATGATCTTATTCAAGAAAGAGAAGACTACTCCAAACACAATAAAGAAAATAAACTTCATTACCAAATGCATCTAGCCACTAACATCTCGATATCATAGTCTAAAACTTTGTTACAGAATCGAATCACCACATCTAGTTTCGAACTATTGAAAGAGAAAATACCGGCCTCATTGGTTTTCTTTATTCATAACGTTCTCACCTCAAAATACTGGCCCAAGTGGCCTTGTTGGTTTTCTGGTCTAGCACCAATATTTACCTCAGCAACATGATTATTAGGGTGCAAGTCAATGTCTTTCGTCATATGCCTTGTATCCAAACTGGATCCTTCTTCCTGAACATTCTGTTCTATGTCAATATCCAACTCAGAATTGGTTGGAAGTAACTTGCCGAATTCAGCGTGATTTGCTTCTTCTGTCTTTTCATGTTCAGTAACAAAGTCTGCAGCATTGGTATCAGATGCAGATTGAACCTGAAGTTCATAAAATGAAGTAGCAAACTCTTCTCCTTCAGATTCTGATTCAGTAACTTCATGCTCTCTGTCACGCACTGAGCAGTGTGAACTCTGATGAAAACGTGCAGAACAGTTGCCCTCATCCTTGTGCTCATGTTGCTCATCATACCCTGCACTTTCTGAGATGTCATTTTCACTGGATTGATATTCTGTCCCATTCTGGCATTCAGAGGAACTCTGACCAAGAAGTCCCCTCTTTCTAAAATGAGCCTCAAAGTACGCCTTTTTTTCCGTAACTGAACCTGGTTTTGAGTATTTCTCTACCTCTTCCAGATATCTGTTGTGTGAGAAGGATGATCTTCGCTCCCAACAAAGAGCTTCTGTTTCGAACCTTCCAAATGAGATAGAGCCAGAGTGTAAAGTATCTGCCTGTTCATTTCAAGAAAGTAGACATTGAGAAGTGAAAAGTAAGGATACATGAAAATATAGTAAATGGAATTATATATTATCTATTATGAGACATAAAAAACAAATGTGCCAACAAGTTTACATGTTCCCATTAGTTAGAATTGATTTCAGCCATTGCCCTTGTGAAAATTCAGCTGATCTTTGATTAATAATAGCAATGAAGATTTGACTTTGGTGTCCTAATATCTTAAGCTAGATTGTATGAGTTCATTCTCTCTAAAGTAAATTTTGATTAAGAAAATTTCCTCCTGTATTTTAGAAAGCCACGGATATTATAAATGTCTACAATATTGAAAGCTGAACTAGAAATTTTGATCCTGGTAATTAATGTTAACATGCTTTAAATTTATAATGCATTCAATTATAGTCAATTAAAGATGATTTTATAATCATTTATAGACTTCCAATTTTGAAGCCTCAATTTCATGCTGCTGGAAACACTAGATATTTATTTCTTGATTTGATAAAACTATCAAATAGTTTACAGAGTAACGATTTCCATCTCATCAATCATATATAAATATAGTTATATGGTTTAAGCGCAACATTAGTACATAGTAGTGATTATAATTAAAAGAAACAAGGATATCTCCATTATCGACGACATCCCAGAATAGATATAGATTTTATCGCTTATCCATTCTACTATTCAATCATTTCAAGAACTGCAACCCAAACAAGACCGTATTGTTTATACATGAGCTACCACAATCTCATATAACTTTAATTCCAGGGTGCCCATTCCATGTTTTTGAAAGAATGTTGACAGTTTTACTCCATCAGAAACTGTGTTCAACATTGAGTCAGAGTCTGATCTGATGTCAAAACTAGCTTGCCGTGCACATTAATTCACTTTTAATCAAAAATTCAAACTACATAACATCTTCTGGAAAACGTATCAGAAACCAATAAATTTAACAATACATGATTCGAACAAAGTTCATACAAGATCGAAATTGAAATAAAACGAGAAAAAGTAGAATCATAGCAACAAACTCATTATGCCCCCACAAAACACAGATCAAATCATTACTTCATCATATCAACGGATCCAAAACCTCCAAAAAACGAACAAAAATAAAAATTCATAAAAAGGTACCTGAAAATTAAACCTGAAAGGCTCTTCAATTTCACCCGCCATTTTTGAACTGTCAGCGCTTCCTTAGTGTACAATCAGTCAGAAATCAAACCCATAAACCAAAATACCAAAAACACTCGTCTAATCCCTCAGCATTCACAAAATCACCAAAAAAAACGTAAAAGAAAAAGAACCACACAAAGATTATTCAACAAAAAGAGAGAATAACGAATGCTAATGGTATGATTTCTTGAAATAAAAGTGAAAAAGAATCACTTCTTTGCTTAAAACAGGAGAGATTTGTCCTCAAGAAATCTGATAAGTGAAGTGAAAGTGGCAGTTCAGATTTTCACAAGGGGCATCTAATGAGGTACTAACGGAAGTTACGGTCCAACATGATCATGTGCCTATTTTTGCCTATTTTTTTCTATTTTACTTGACCGTTGGATTTGACCTGATCTGATGGTCAGTGAGAGTTACACGTGCACTTGAAGAAGTGTTACACGTTTCAGTTCGTGTCTTCGTGATTCATCATTCGATTGGACAAGAGATGATGAGTGTGTCATTGATTCGTGGGTCGTGGCTCAATTCTTTCTTTGTCTTTATGTCTTAAAAAGTCACAAAGTGTGATTGAATTTTAACTTTTTAAGTTACTGAATAATGGTATAATTAGTCCACTTTTAATAATTTAAAACTTAATTATTTCCATAGAAATTTGATTTTGTTTTTCTTCCATTGATCTACTTTTGGAACACCGTGTTCATGTTGTAATTAATCTAAAATCCACTGATATGATGTATCGATAAATCATTGGTAGATTAATTTTGAACAACAGATGTCAACTCATTTATATTGTAATTAATCTAAAACTCATTGATGCGTGGCTAAAACTCTCCGAGTAACTTCTATGAGTAATAATGTGGGATCATCTGTCAAATAGATTAGGCCATTGTTTGGTAGAAATTAAAATTCAGATTATAATTTAAATCAAAGTCAACAATTAATTTTAACAATATGTTTCATCATTTTTTATTAAAATATACTAAAAAATTGATTTTAATCCGTACAAACGTGCTAAATCTATTAGGATTTGTTTTCTTTGCCATTTTCAAGCTGTTTTTTATTTTCGATTTTTTAAAACAGTGAAAACGCATTCTTTTTTCATATTTTCGAAAATGTATTTTTGAAAACAAGTTTAAAATTTATAAAGGAAACTCAAAACGACAAATTTGTCGTTTTGAGTGTTTTCAATTATAACTGGCCAAAATTTTCAAAATGAGTTTTCGTTGTTTTCTGTTACTATCACCCCAATCATCACCATTGCCGCCTGCAAAACACCACCAGTCGCCACTGCCTCAACATCACCCCAACCACCACCATCATCGGAACCACCACCACAGCACAACATCACCCAACTAACACCACCGTCACCAGAACCACCACCACAAAAACCCCTACTTCACGGTGCCACCACCATCATCAACACCAACCAGAGCCACCACCACCACCACAAGTTTCCAGTTTTCAACCCTAAGTTCACCCATAAAATCAGCTAGCTGTGGTTGAAATTGGGCTTGACCCATGGTTGAGTTAGGTGCGCCGAGGGAGAGGAAGGTGACCCATGTGGTCCGTGACCATAGGTTGAACGGACGTCGTCGAAATCACAAATTTCTTCGATTGTGTGCGAAACGGGATCGTGACCCTCATTTTGATTAATTGTTGTTTGGACTAAATTGAAGGCTATTTTTGAGTCGTCCAAAGGTGGGCAGTCGACTGGTGATGGTTCGCGATGAAGACGATGGCCGGAGGATGGGGTTCCGACAGGTTACAGAGAGAGAGTAAATGTATTTAGGGATTTTTATTTTTATTTTTATTTTTCTCAACCGTTTTTAAAAATGACAAAAAAAAACACATTTTTAACAATCTCAAAATGGACACTCAAAATATAAAATTCAAAATGAATTCAAAACTAAAAATACAAAACTGAAGCACGAAGATAATATCCATTAGTTTTTGTATTGTTTTTGTTAAGGGTATGACATATAGGTCTGTATCCATGAAGGTGAAAGTTTGGCGATAGAAGCAAGTAAAGATTATTTAAAGTGGAGCAAAATAGAATTGAAATAGAAGAATCCAAATGATAATAGTATGTGAATTATATTTATTTTGAACCGATGATTACAATACAAAATACTTTTCTCATTATATGTAAATTTTAAAAGCAATAACTTACAAATTAAATTACCTAACTAGTGTTTTCAAAAAAAAAAAAAATATTTAGCCCTATTTGGTTGGGTTAAAAATCAGATTTTCATTATACTTTAATAAAGATTTATGAAATGTGTAATTGAGAGTTTGATAAAAATCGTTTATCCCATAAAATGTGTGATTAAAGTTAACTGTTTACTTTAACTAAATTTTTTATTAACTATTTTTTCCATACCAAACATGAACTTAATTTAACATTCTAAATGTCACTAAAAGCATTATACAATTTGAATGTTCAAATTAGATTTGAATGTTGTCTTAGATTGGTAAATGGTAAAGAAAAAGACATATCTTAATGTATATCACAAGTTGAAGCATTATTAAAACATTGTTCATTTGTTCAATTATACATTCCTTGATTAAGATACTAAGTTCACGTTGGATCCTCATTTTTTAAAACTTATTGTTAAATCATATATTTTATGAAATTCACATTTTTTTTTTTCAACTTTCAATCTCATATTTTATTAATATTTATCAAAAATTAATAAAATCTGTTTTTCAACAAAACCAAGCAATGGTTAAGTCGAAGGTTCTCAACATAATCATTATGTCAACCTTTGATCCAAGCACGAACATAGAATAACACAAAATTGAGGAAAAGAAAGAAGTAGTAAAGGTGGTGCTTATAAAGCCATTAGGTTATGTGTGAGTGTTTCATTATTCCACAACACGTGAATTTCCACGAACTACTTCAATGTTTATCTCACCGCCGTAAACGTGAACCCACCCGGATAAGGGTTGGGCCACCAAGAAAGGGCGGTGCTCAGCCGTGACTCACTTGGATCTAGTGCTTGTGCATTTACTCTGCGTTCCTTGATGGTCTCAACCGCCCTAGTACGCATCCGAGAGTGGTTCAACTGTAAATTTACATCTTGAGAATTTTTTAATCAAGTACTTTTTATTTCATTAAAAATAAAATTTAAGTAAATAATGTTGTTTCTTTTTAATAATAAGATTATATTTGGTAGACGGTATTAGATCGTATTTTATATAATCTAATATGGTGTGCCAATCACAACCTAATTGCATATTCGATACTTAATTATTATATGATAACGTTACTTATACATAATGATTGACATAATTATATATTACCGCATCATGTGTATGTAAATTGTTATGTACATATAGCACAACCGTTATTATATTGAAGTGTACAATAGAGAATATTTTATTTTCTTTGTTTTGAACTGATTGTTTGCCTCGCTTTATTGTTTCTACTGGGCTGAAGATATTGATCAATGCTAGTGGTTCTTGTTATAAAAAAATAATTAATTAAAAAAATGCATTATAATTGACTCAAATTCAATCCAATATTAACTCGCTGTTATAACTCTTAGCAAAATCACCGAGTACAAAAAGCTATTCCATATGAAGTTACTCATTCAAGGCAGTTGATGAGACAAAATAAATACAAACATCTAACTCGTTTACATTCACTCCTTCGCTAATGGTCTTGAATGGTACTTGCAAGGGTGGACGAAGGTTGTCAATGGATTTGACCTAGAAAGTTTACACCGGACATGAACAATCGGATACCTTCTTATTTATTTATTACTCACTTTTTGGCTTAGGCCAGGTTCTATGCGATGAACTAGTTGTAATTAAACAAAATCAAAGAAGATGGATACGTAATAAAATTTGTCAATTTGATACGATAAGATTGAATTAGGGTTGTCAAACGTGCTATTAAAATTTTAAGTTGTTGATTCTATGTCTCCTCTACTCTATTGTTAAGTGTATTTTTATGTCCTATAATTGTTCTTTGCTAACCACAAAAGACTTTTGTACACCACAATTGCATATGTACCTAAATCTACTAACTAGTCCTAATTAAATGTATTTAAATCGGTATTGAATTATATTGGACCAACATAAAATGAAACATCGTCTTTTCAAGTCAAACTAAGAAATTAACCACTAATAATTAATGTAATTAATTGCAATTAAAATCATCAATAAATATCAACACAACGTAGACCAAGCAATGTTTTTCTCAACACGGAAATTTAAATCTCTTATCTTAATTTCTCCAACTGCACGTAGCAATCAATGTGAGTCAAGAAATATTAACTCAACCATCTCATTTTCTTTGAATACCGATTTCTATAAAGACTAGAATACTCGATAAATTGATTATTTTGATTAAATAATGTTTTTTATTGATCGGATCAACGTGTTAAACTAATAATATGATAAATAAAATAATATATTATTGAAAAATTCATAGGATCCACCTTCTGTATAACATTTTTTTGAGGTACTTACTATTTGATTGATATGCGATTAAATCCATGATTTTGAATAAAACAATATCATGCATTGAACAGTGTAACATTATGTTTTTGAAATTTATATATACTTCTCTGTAAATAGTAAATTCATGAATTTCTTGTCTATATAAAATATATAGTTAGTTTCTAAAACAATAAAAGAATATTAGATACAATATTCTAAAGGAAAAAAATGGATATCTTCATAAACTAATAATTTATTTGTCAAAAGATTAATTAATATTTGCTTAACTAATATATTTTATTAGTCAAGGGTATTAATTTGTGGAAGTTCCACTCTGTATAATTTTAATATGTTGACAAATTGTCCCGAACCAGAACTAGTTAAATGAAAAATGTGATAATTTAACTCATTCGGGAGTGGCAGAGTTGGTAGAGCAGGTGAATACAGGGACCGAAATTCACAAGATTTAATCTCATACCAACAATTCCTTGATCGAGCCCGTTGCACCGTACTTGCCTAGTACGGTTTATCTCTCATGTGTGGTTTGCGAGCTACTACACATGGAGCGAGGTTTATGTAGTTCGCACTCACGGATAGCGACTGCGGATTCTTACGTCAATAAAAAAATGAGATAATTTGATCAGGCGAAAATACAATAAAAGATGTAAAAAAAATAACTCATTAAAAATTTGTGGACTTCGTTAACAAATTAACTTTATTTCCATCAAATTATGAGTCATGTAAGAACTCTCTTTTATTGACATTCGATAAATAGACTATTGGAGTCAAAAGCTAATGTTTTCCAATTTAAAATGGAGTATTTATCATAACTTTTGCTTTTATATTTATTGATATAAACATAAATGAAAAGACGAAGAAGAAATCGAATAAAATAAAAAATTGTAAGCTGCAATTCTTGCAAAATATTAATATCGACTGCACATGAACCATGATAACAAAAACTACATGCCCTCAAAAGAAAAAATCCAAAATATAATTGTTTGCACTCTCAAATAATTTCTTTGACTACGAATATTACATGTGCATCCTAAATTACACCAACATAACAAACCATATCATATTTTAGTCCTTGGAACTCTAAACCAGACGCTCATACATTTCTTTTGCTACCTAGTTTTGTACACATTCTCCTTTTTGTACATGGATAAGTTATATATATATATATATAAACCTAACACAATGGGAAAACCTATTATATAAATTTGATCAAAAAAATATCCCCTTCTTTCCTTTCTTCCATGTGAAAAAGTATTATGGTCCATACTGTAATTCAATATATTTGTTTCTAAGGTTAGGTACATTTAATGAAGAAAATAAAATTCGGTGAAATGTGTCAAGTGTCGTGAAATTTAGAAGTACTCGTGTGATAGTAAGAACTGTCAATATGAGTGTCTCATTGAAAGCCATGTGACTAGTCCTAGGTTGCAAGAATTCATGTGATCTACACGTGAAACACACAAGTTATTGTACTTGAACATCTATCTCGTGACATACTGAGCAAGGATAATTTAAATGTGGTGTAAAGTTTACTTCCTTATGCTTTCTCATTGTTGGAATTTTGTCTTCTGATTAGAGGCTGGACAAATAGGTTTAAGATTTTAGTTTAATTTTGTGCTAAAAATTTCGAGTATTTTGAAAATCCATCAGGTTCTCAATCATGATGACTAATAACATGATATCTATTGAATTGACCAATTAATTAACCTACATTTTTTGTCCAATATTATTGACATCTAACAATTTGTCAATGTAACTCATGTGACGGATATGTTACGTGGAATGACAATGCCTTAAATGTTCACTTACCGTGAAATAAAATACCTTTATTAAATATGTATCGATTGGTTAGGAGATACGAAATTAGTGTTAATCCCATTTCTCCCATTACATTCTTCTCACTAAAGCAATCAACTTGTTTAAGTCTACTTGAAATTCTTTTCAAATCATAACTCCATCTGACTCAAGAATCTTAGAATCGGTACTCTAATTCACAAATTTCAGGATATGATCTCTTACTATCTAATAGTAATAAATACATTTTTGATCGTTAATGAGTCTTCACGTGATTCTCATCAACAAAGTTAATGTTGTATTTGTCATCAACAAAATTAATGTTGGTCCGCGATGAAGACGGTGGCCAGAGGATGGGGTTTCGGCAGGTTAGAGAGAGAGAGAGAGTAAATGTATTTTGGGATTTTTTATTTTTCTCAACCATTTTTAAAAATGACAAAAAGAACATATTTTCAACAATCTCAAAATGGACACTCAAAACACAAAATTCAGAATAAATTCAAAATTAAAAATACAAAACTGAAACACGAAGATAACATCCCCTTAGGGCATGTTCTCTTTACCGTTTTCAAGTCGTGTTCTGTTTTCAATTTTTCAAAACAGTGAAAACGCGTTCTCTTTCCTATTTTCGAAAAAGCGTTTTTGAAAATGAAAAAAAAAAAAACTGAATACTGAAAACACCCAAAAACACATTTTGAAAAAACTCAAGCCAAAACACGATAATTTGCCAAAACACGGGAAACGACCCCTCTCCTTCTCCCTCTCCCTCTCTTAAGGATTCCTCTGGTTAATCATTTTCCTCTCTCACAAACCCACAACCCAAAATTACTTTGAGCTCGTGTTGCCAAATCAAGGGTTCTCTACGGGCTCTTTCAATCAAGGTTTAGAGTTAGTGTTGCCAAATCAAAGGGTTCTCTACGGGCTGTTTCAATTAAGGTTTCACCTCTGATAATCTTTGGTTCTTTGGTTGCGATAATCTTTGGCTGTTTAAAAATTCTCATTGTTTCGTCCTCTTTTACTTCCATAACACAGCTGTCAGCTAGGGAGAATTCAAATTGCAAAAGTTTCTTCAAGAAGGTGCGATTTGCATCAAAATATCGTCAGTATAATCTTACAAAATCAGTACATTTCAGTGTTTATACTGTAATTTTCACACGATTCCGATTTATTCTAATAGTACAGCCGATTTTTACGTGTTCGTGTTTCTAGTAGTTCTCTTAATAATCTTGCAGTTTCAACGGCATGCCCTGAACCCGAGTTGACTTATGCCACTAGCAACCATTCTGATAGCGGCTTCCTTACCGTTCTTATACAAGATCATGTCGGTGACTCGGTGGACTTCAAATCCTTAATGAAAATAAATGGATTGATGTTCCCCCAAAGAATGGAGCTCTAGTTGTAAACATTGATGATCTTTTGCAGGCAAGACAACTAAACTGTAATTCTTCTTGACAAATGATTCTCTATCTCAGCTTATTACCAATAACAAGTTCAAAAGTGAAAATCATAGAGTCTTGCCAAGAAGATAGATCCAATAATATCAGTGGCATATTTCTTCAGAACATATTTTAGAGAAGGGACTGCATCAAAAGTTTACGGACCAATGGAGAAACTTTTGTCAGAAGAAAACCCCCAAATTTACCAGGAGATAACTACAAGGGACTACCTCACACATTACTACAATAAAGGGCTTGATCATACCTCTGCACTGTCTCGTTTTAAAATCCGTTAACAAGTTTTCTGTGTTCTGTTAACATAAATGAAATCAAAGTTGTCTTTTTGTTGTTATTGTCTTCCTTTTTACTGTCATTAATGTTTATTTTTCAGTGAGAGCTGCTTTATTGTAATTTTAGAAAATATTTATTATCCTTGTGTTGTCTAATACTGCATTCAAAGTTCATAGAAATCAAACTTCTTCTTCTGCATGTTAGATACTTTCTTACATCCAATTCGATCATATCAAAAATATTCATCTCAAAAGAGGGAAGAATTAAATGGTATGGCCACTAGCAGTCGAAAAATTGTAACTCTAGAAGATGATCGTATAGATGACCTAAAAGCTTTTGATGATACGAAAGGTGGCGTGAAGGGCTTGTAGATTTCGAGATTGTGAAAATCTCGTGTATATTAAGAGCAAGCTTAACCAGTTTCTAGAATCCTACAATTCTCAGCTAAGTGTTCCGATTATAGACTTTACACGCATCGACAAGAATTTATATGTTATTTAATATTATATTAACATTAAACCATTAAAATTTATTGAATAACCAAATTTTTTGAATAAAATATTATTACAAAAAAATTCTCAAAATCTCAAAGTAAACGCGTTTTCCATTTTTATGTTTTCAGAAACAGTTTTTCAAAATGGAAAAAAGAACGCATTTTCAGAAATTTCAAAACAGGTACTCAAAACACAAAACTCAACAAACTCAAAACTCAAAACTCAAACTGAAACACGAAGAGAACGGTCCCTTAGTTTTTGTATTGTTTTTGTTAAGGGTATGACATATAGGTCTGTATCCATGAAGTTGAAAGTTTGGCAATAGAAGCAAGTAAATATTATTTAAAGTGGAGTTAAATAGAATAGAAATAGAAGAATCCAAATGATAATAGTATGTGAATTATATTTATTTTGAACTGATGATTAAAATACAAAATACTTTTCTCATTCTATGTAAATTTTAAAAGTAATAACTTACAAATTAAATTACCTAATTAGTTTTTTCAAAAAAAGATAAATATTTAGCACTATTTGGTTGGGTTAAAAATCAGATTTTCATTATACTTTAATAAAATTTTATGAAATGTGTAACTGAAAGTTTGATAAAAATCATTTGTCCCATAAAATGAGTAATTTTTTTTAATTTTTTTTTTTTTTAGTGGAAGGAGGGCGGTACCTCCGAGATTTTATTAATATGTCCTCTCTTGTGGTGGAGGAATACCGTGGTTACAAATGAAAAGAAACAAAGCATTAAAATGGGGGAAGTACTACTTTCCTTACAGCAGAATTAAATAAGAACAGTAAAAAAGGAATTACTACTTCCCTTACAAAATATCCTTGACTACGAAAAACGAAAATTAGGTAAGTTACACTTATCCAAGCGGATGCAACCAATAGTATAAACATGGAAATTGGATATAGATTCTAAGTAGCTTGAATTACCTTGAGCTCCAAGTC
>CAIGRF010292012.1:0-17038 GCA_903798235.1 Fraxinus ornus | reverse complement strand
TGTTGGAAAATTCTAACATAATTGGGGCCACACGTAACATATTAAAATGTGTGGTGCTATTATGTAAAGTTTATTAGTCAATTAAAGTGATCCACTTAAGATGAATTTTGACTAATGGGTATTAAGTTTCATGGAATTAAAGTGTAGAGACCGGATATTTGTTTCAAATTGATGAAGGGGCTGATTTGAATCAAATGAAAGATAGTGACCATTCATTATCTTATTCCTATTAGAGGGGTCATGGTCCCCAATTGTTGGTGTTCTTTGATTTCTTTGCATCCCCATCAACAAAGAATGAAATTGAGGAGAAGATCACCAATCAATTGGAAGATCATAACCAATTCAATCAACGAATCACACATCTACGGATTGAGGTATGTTTTATTTTCTATTGATTTCTTGAATTTCAACATGGAATTTAATATTATGATTTATATGAGAATTAGAAAGTGATTATAGAATATGGATTGAATCTATAATCTCTTATGTTTTTCTATCAATAACAACAAAAAAGAGGATAGGAATTAAGTTCTCGTCTTTGCTGTTTGGTCTCTTGTATTTGTAACGGTTAATAATAAATAATCAATATGGCATCAATACCATTTGCTTTTATCGAAAATTATGGCTACAAGATTATCATTGTTGCAAAGAACAGAAATTGGTGATGTATTACTATTTCCTCATAAAATTATCGGTGGGGTTTGTGAGTGTAAATTTGCATAGTATATAAAATATAATGTCTTTAGATAAATTTAACCACAGAATTTGCGACGAAAAAATTCCTCATAAAAAATTCCTCATAAAATTTCATCTTTATCTAATATCTAAATTGGAATACCTAATTCGTTTAACGAAAAATAAGTTGACACGTGTTGGAGTGGATTGTATAATTCAGTGACAATGGACTCCCTTACTGAATTATAATGTGTAGTAAGAACTAAGAAAGAACATCTTTAATGGATGGTTTATTTTTATTCTTAAAGGGTAGTTCATTTTATTCTCACGAGCCAACTCATTTAAGCCCATGAGAGACTCACATGAGTGATTCGCTGCTCGGCTCTCACCCCGTAGCTCGACTCGCGCGCTAGTTGGGCTAGTCAAGTGGCTAGTCAAGTTGGCAAATGGCTCACCCCACTTGATACCCGTATGGTAAATTAGGATGGGTTGGGTGAGATGAGTGCGTGGGTGGGTGGGTGTGGATGGGGCTGGATGGGTGAGCTTGGTTGGGGAATATGAGAATTTTCTATTTTTTTTATTTTTACTTTTTTATGTTTTAACATGTATATGATTTTCTAAGTGAGATTTATTTATGCAATTTGAAAAGTTATGGAACTTTATTTATAACTTTTCCTTAATTTTTTTTGGATAATGCTGCTTGTGCATAAAAATGGTATACAAAGAATTACATAACGTAATGTGAAGGAAAAAAATTTGATGAAAAAGATGATTGTATTTTAAATTGACAAATAGTATAGTGTCATGTAACATTATGTAATTCATTGTGTAAACTTTTATGTACATATAGCAAGATCTTTTTTTTATTGTTTTAGTACTTTCTTTTATTTTTGTTTATTAAAAGAGAAGTGCGAACCTATCATTTAATGGTTAGAATGGAGAGAATGACAAATTTTGCTACATAATTGAAAGATTGACGATGAATTATATTGCTATAAAAAATTGAAGATAGATTTACATTTTGCAAAGGTTGAGGACGAAAAATATAAATTTCTCATTTTCAATCTACATAATTTTTCTTCTCATTATGATCTTATCTCTATCATCAATTATATGATGCGCACTCAAATATTGATGGAACGCTTGCTTGTAAGATTTTTTGTTTCAGCCAAGCACTGCTTAGAGAACTCAGCATCTTATTCTTTATTTTTATTTTTTTCTCAAGAACTAAACACATGATACATTTATTTGGACAATCGCAGAAAGAATAAGAAAGTTCATTTTGGAATCTCACAAAATATAGTTGTAGCTTTCAATAATTTCTTCATCTGTTGAAGTCTTGAAGACATGTTAATTAGTTGTATCTTGGTCATGAAAAGAAAAAGAATTTTCGAAGACGGTATTCTATGTCATTCCTTAGTTTGGTGCACATGTTAATATAACATTCTTGAGATTATTCTTTACGATTTTTGAAAATGAGTGTGCAATTGGCCGATCTTTTATTAAAACTTAAAAAGTAACGTAAAATGACATTTGTTACATTTAAATATTGAAAAATAATAAAGAAAAGAGACATGAAAAAATTTTTATCTTTTGTTTTTCCAATTAAACGTACTTATCATTAGATCATATATTCTTAACAATTATAATTTCCCCAATTAATTTTTGCTTAGAAATATAGATCCATAGATAATAAATGACCACCTTATTTTTTTTCTTTTGAACATAAAGTGACTACTTTGTTTTAGTAGAAAAGTAAAAATATATTCCAATATATTACTTATCATTAGATCATGCATTCTTAGCAATTATAATATCCCTAATTAATTTTTACTTTAAAATATGGATCCCTAGATAATAAGTGACCACCTTATTTCTTTTTCTTTCGAACATTACTTGACTTGGTAAGATTCCATGTAGGCATGAAATATTTTATGTATGAGAGCATTCTTTCATTAATTATATGAATTTGAACTAAATAAGATGATTATAAAGTATACCGACTATTACAGTTGTACATAAAAATATCAATTCGAAAGTCGTCGCTCTTTTTATCCACCCTTTTTCACTTTATATTGGCATGCGAACTTAAACAAACCATCGTAACCATGTCAATTTACAGTGTTCTAACCTAGGAACTAAACGCGTGATACATTTATTTGGACAATTTCAGAAAGGAATAAAAAAGTTCATTTTGGAATCTCACAAAATATGGTTGTAGCTTTCAATAATTTCTTCATCTGTTGAAGTCTTGAAGACATGTTAATTGGTAGTATCTTGGTTATGAAAATAAAAAGAATTTTCGAAGACGGTATTATATGTCACTTCTTAGTTTGGTGCACATGCTAATAGAATTTTCTTGAGATTATTCTTTAGGAATTTTGAAAACAAGTGTGCAACGAAAAGCACATACCAATTTTTGTAGCTTTTGACCAACCTTTTATTAAAGCTTAAGAAATAACGTAAAATGACATATATATGTTACATTTAAATATTGAACAATAATAAAGAAGAGAGACACACAATTTTTTATCTTTTGTTTCTTCCAATTAAACGTACTTATCGTTAGATCATACATTCTTAGCAATTCTCCCGAATTAATTTTTACTTAGAAATATAGATCCTAAGAAGTGACCACCTTTTTTTTTTTTTTCTTTTGAACATAAGGTGACTACCGTGTTTTAGTAGAAAAGTAAATATGTTACTTATCCTTAGATCATGCATTCTTAGGAGTTTTATATCCTTAATTATTATTTTTCTTTAAAATATGAATTTCTAGATAATAAGTGACCACCTTATTTCTTTTTCTTTTGAACATAAAGTGACTACCTTGTTAGAAGAGTAAAAATATATTCTAATAATGAAATATAAACATGAAAAATCTAAATGTTCATTACTTGACTTGGTAGGTTCCATGTAAGCACGAAATATTTTATGTTTTGAGAGCATTCTTTCATTAATTATATGAATTTGAACTAAATAAGAATCATAAGATGATTATAAGGTATACCAACTATTACAATTGTACATAGAAATATCAATTCGAAATTCATCCCCCTTTTCATCCATCCTTTGTCACTTTATATAGGCATGTGAACTGAAACAAATCATTATAATCATGTCAAGTTATAGTGTTCTAATCTAGGAACTTGTGCAGCTCCTATTTGATGAAATTTGATTAGTTGTTAAGGTTAGCTGTGTCGGATTATTATAACACTTATATCTTAGACATATGTTTTAAGTTGTCTTGTCACTCTCTTGATTGGTTGGTCTGACGACACTGCCGTCAAGGAAAAACGCTTCTATTGTGTGATAATGATGTTTCCTTATTATGTCTCTTGTAGTTTGATTCCTACCTCCATCAGTTGGCTAGTAGCCAAAGGCATCGACTTAATCATTCTAAATCTCTTGATAGGTAGGCTTCTTTGATCAAGTCAAATGAAGGCCAAACTCATTCGACGTGGAATCTCATATAGACAGCAACAATTTTTTTCTCCTCAAGCACACGTATATCTATATTAACATTTTTGATGAGGTGGTTATGTTACTTCACAAATAATACAACAATAAAAAAATTATTATTATCTCATATAGTAATTTATATTTTTGTTTCTTTTTTATGTACCTTGGGAAATAAAATATATTAACATTTTTTATTTCATTAATTAGTTTCCCTTTTTATTGTATTGAATTGAGGTGGTCAACGTCATGAGATTGTGATCCATGAAATGTGTGCACGACAATTGACTCGTAGCTCGTGAGTTGAGACCTTCCAAACACACCACATGAGCCTTGCACTCCCCCCGATAATTAGTATTGTTAAAACGATTTGTCCTGCGGTATGTTGGTTTCTTGATATAAAACGATATTTACGATTTTTTCTCCAAAATACCCCTACACTTGTTGGATTTCAATGCACATCATATAGGTAATATTCTACAAGTTAAATAGTAAATCGGTAAAATTCAGTTTATATTACCTATATTTAATCGATAACTCGAAAATATACAAATGAGTGCGTGTGTTCCCCTCCAACTTAACATCACATCATAGTTAGGATTTTGGAGTTTTGGGTGCTGCCAAATTGCTCACTAAATTCAAGATTTTGATTATGAGAACGTTATACCAAGTGGCAATTAATGGTAGGTTCTCTTTAAGAATATGTTTGATTATTCTTAAGAACATAATTGGGATATTTTTTTTTTAAGTAAACGTTCACGTGCATACACTTTGGAGTACATAAATTCTTCATATGTCGTTGACAGTCATACATTGTTCTTGAACAATAAGTTGGTCATTTCCATGAAGGGTTTCATCAATTCCATATACTAAAAAAATTGCTCAATTACTCCTAAGATCGTAAGATGGGATATTGTTTTGAAATAAAATATGGGTTTAGGTAGCCAATAGGTAAATACTTTGAATTTCAAAAGAATAAGTAGAATGCAAGAGTAATTTTGATTTATATAGTCGAAAAAGATCTTCTATTGTCTTGACTTTATTGTAAATGATACCATCCTCCCTTCGTGTGAACAAAAGCAATATTGAAAATACATCCACCATAAACATGACCGATGAATTGTGGGTTGAGAAGGTGGAGTAAAGAAAGTTATACGATCAGATTCAACAACGACAACAATTTAGATTGATGTTAACTTGCATGATTTTCATAAATCTAAGTTTTTTAAGTTAGGCATTACTTTTCAACTTATACTTGTGCCTAACAACTGAAATCTAAATGGGGTTTTTTGAAGACAATATGAAAATTTATCAAATGTTGGAACAGATCATATCTTTAGGAATTGATTGTACATTTATAACAGTGTTCTAAAAGGCGAGCCTAGGCAGCCGTCTAGACATGGCCAAAACTTCAAGTCAAGTGAGTTAGTTTCTTATTTAGCGATCAACGACAATTGTTGACCGTTAAAACGTGCATAGGCGCAATTATGCGCGCCTTACCTTCTTCTTCTTCTTTTTTAAACAATTCTTTGAAATTAAAAATTATTAAATGCTAATTTCTTCAGTTTGCTCTAATTTAAAATCAAAACAACCATTTGAACCCAAAAGTCAAGNTTTAAACAATTCTTTGAAATTAAAAATTATTAAATGCTAATTTCTTCAGTTTGCTCTAATTTAAAATCAAAACAACAATTTGAACCCAAAAGTCAAGTGACCAATGAATCTTATTTACGGTAGGTAATTTTTTAAGAGGGTAGTGATGATGAGGAGTATGATTGGGTGAAAAATGATATAAGGGAGCCCGACGAAGAGGATTTTGTATCAGAAGACACGGAGGATGAATTAGATGAAGAATAGGTTACTGAATTGGAGTTCGATAAAGAATTGGATAAAATTTAAGTTCCTATGCCATTTACTTACAATTTTATATTTAAATTTGAAACTTATATTTTTATTGGAAATTTTGAAAAAAATGTATAAAGTTCCTATAAATCCGTTTTAAATGTTTAGTAAATATTATTTTTAATTAATTAAAAATTAAAATAATATTAAAATAAGAAAACGTCTTTTTACGCTTATTTACGCATATGCTTCGTCTAAACTCGCATAGTCCATAACTCGACATTCACGCATCGCCACGCATTACGTCTTTTAGAACCTTTGTTATAACATAAGTTTAATTAACAAATTGCTATTCCAACAATATATAAGTTGTAATCAAACTTTGTAAATTAAAAAAAGTTTCCAATCTTTCAACACTATGCAAAAATTATCATCCCTGCCAAATGAAGCTTTGTAAAGAGAAATAAAAGTTGAACCATTGTTTTCTAATTCAAAAGGAATCAAATGTCGATAAAAAAGAAAATGTTTAAATTGTTGAATAAGAGTACCCCTATCAAAAGTGATGGCTCTTAGCATAGAGAGTAGGGTAGGATTATGGGTGCATCAATGCCTGAAAACTCAAAAAGCAAAAGCAATTGGCTTTTGACTCCGCTGCATTCTTTTGACGATCTCTCATCACAACATTCCCCCTTTCCCAAAAACACACGAAGAGTTCTAGATGGTTAGTGATTTGAAATACATTTAAGGATCCATTTGTCATAATTTTTGCTTTTATTTTTATTTTTTGTAAAAAAAAAATTTGAAGATAGCTATCTTAATTTTTATTGAAATTAATTTTTAAAAGAATTTCTATTCTGAAAGTATTTTAAGAAGAAGTCAAGTTGAAATATTTTCGTAAAATTAGCTAAACGGATTCAAATTTAACTTTTGAATCTAAAAAATTCCTTTTGACATTTCAAAAATCATGTCAAACGTGTCCTAAAATTAACAATAAAATTTATTAGTAGTCTTGTTTTATATTACGATGTATTTGGTACACTGTACACAATTCAGAAAATAAGAACGATGTTACTCATATAAATAAATCGTAAAGTAAACATGCCACATGGCAGGAAAATGAACCCACACGTGGTGCAGGAGTCGGCCGACCCGATGTCACATACGGAAGGAGCCTGCGTATCCGACCCCGTTTGCAAATATCCTACTCAAACCCCCACAGGAGAAGTCAGCATCTCCGAACCCATGCGATTTGGAAGAAAGATTGATGGGACAACACACCGTTGGCGCCGCCTCTACAAACCTACGTTGTCCCATCACAAGTCGGAAGGCAATATATAAAGATCTTGGCATTTATGGCATGATTGATTGACGGTTAGGATGCGATATATTAGTTAGGCAGATGAGGCCACGTATCTTATCATCAACGGCCCCTAATTATTGTATTTAACTATAAAAACCAACACTTGACACCATTTGAAGTTATAATGCAAATTTATGTACTCAAAAGAAAACTTGGGCACTCTCTCTACTTAAAAGCTTACTCCTCAAAGTCGACCCCCTTTTTATCATAAAAATAATCACATTGCAAATCAAGAAATACTTGGAATTCTTCTTTTCTGTTGAACCATTTTTGGGGTCAACAAACGATATATAACATTTACAGTGAATTAAGATTTTGTTTGGCTCCCATTTTAAGTTTTTTTTTTTCAAAACTTATTTTCAATCACAGTTTATATGATCGGACAACTTTTCGAACACACATTTCATCAACTTTTATTAAAATTTACTAAAAGTATGACTTTCTCCGAGTAACATTACTTCGTTGATTTTCACATGTCGCTTGGTTTTGAAAGTTTTAAAATGATATAGCAAAATGTTTTCATAATTTCAATCAGTTTCCTACCTTTTTAAAAATTAACGATTTCGATGAAGTGATAAGTTGTTTGTTGCCACGACAAAAATTTGACGATAATAAAGCGAACATGTAGATAACACTTTTGTTAAGTTCAATTACTATTGTGGAAACACTTTTTTAAAGTTTTTTTAAAGGAAGAAGATGGAGTAACGGATGTGGTAACACTTGCTGTGAGCAATTTCATAGATCAATATTGAAGACAATTGTAAAAGTATTGAAAGACAATTATATTATATGTAAACCGCATTAAGGTGGATAAGATTAGGGTTAAAAAATGTATATCATTGTATATTTAGTATGGTGCAATTCCTTAGGAAAATGTACAAGTATTTAAAAACAAAAAGAAAAATATCAATAATTTTATTAAGCTTAAATACTTTTAAATAACCTTTTTATCTACAAATATGTTTAGATACTTACTTTCAAGCAAAACATATATACATATACATATATATTAAGTTAGGGGCACAATCAAACTATGTACAAATCAAATACTTTGTTCTTGATTTTTGAATAATTCATACTTGACTTGAAATAATACAGATTTACATTTAAAAAAATATTTTTTCATTAATATTTTGCTAATCATTTTCATCCATTTGATTTCGAAGAGTCATTTTATTAATGTTTTGTTTATCACAAGAAAATGCAAATTTACGTTTAAAAATCTTATAATATATTTGATACAAACAGATAATTCAAGTAATCGAAAAGAAAAACATATAACTAATAATCAATGTTAATGATCAATCAAATAAACACAATGCATTAAATATAAGTCAAATTAGATATAATGAGTTCAAAAAAAATTTATATACACGATTTGATAGGAGAAAATGCAAATTTAGATTCTAATTACTTGGAAATTTGATTCGAAAGTAAAGATTTGTAATAAATGTCATAATTTGTAAAAAAAAATTATATACACATTTTAAAAAATTAGAAGGGTTAAGATTTTGTTAAAATGCGTAAAGAAAAGAGTAAAAGAGAGCAAGCAAAAAATTTAAATTTATTGTGATTTTATCCCTGTTTGGTGGATACTAAAATCAATTTTTAGTAAATTTTGATAAAAGTTAAATAGTTATGGATTTCATTAAATATGTTATTAAAATTAATTGTTAACTTTTATTTAGATTAAAATTAGATTTTAATCGATACCAGACATGACTTTATTAGAAATTAAAAAAAAATCTCAAAAGTTGGGGATCACGTCTTGTGGAAAACGTCCATACGTTTCATTTTTTTTTGCATTTTCGTCCTTATTTCAACAATTCATTGCGGAAAACACAATTTTCATCATTTTTTAATGAAAATGACCAATATACCCTTCTATTTAAATAAAACAAAAAAAAGAGAAGAAAAATAAAGAACAAATTAAAATCTTACTCCTGAACTTTTTTAAAAGTGCAAATGAGTCCAAATAAATTAAATTTTGCTCTCTTATTTTGGGGCGATTTTTGTCCCTCTAGCCGCCGTTTATGTAAATTCTCTCTCTTTTTTTTTTTTTTAAATAGAAGGGTATATTTGTTATTTTTCATTAAAAAAATGGTGAAAATAATGTTTTCCACAATGAAACGTTGAAATAAGGACGAAAATGCAAAAAAATGAAACGTATGGACGTTTTTCACAAGAAGTGTCAAACGTATGGATGTTTTGTGCTATGAAGCTTGTTTTCCGCAAAGAAACGTTGAAATAAGGACGAAAATGTGACAAAATAAAACGTATGGACGTTTTCCACAAGAAGTATCAAATGTATGGACGTTTTGTGCTATTAAGTCTATATATATATATATATATTTCTTAAGATGAATTATTACCTTACTATCAAAATAACTTATTTTTAACTTTGATTAATAAAACAATATATTTTTTTTAATCTACTTATTTACTTATAAGTAATTTATCAATTTTTTAGGTGATGAATTCAACTCATTTTTGGCTTACGATGAACTAATAATCTCATCTAAAATTGCCCCCATGGCACATTTTCAAGTGGTAAAAGGGAAAGGTGGAAAAGCTCCAACTTTACTTGAGGCTGTTGCGTCAAGGGTTCGAATCCTGAAATATGGATTTGATCCTTGGGTAAGTACAAGTGTACAAACAGTCTTCCACCTTGTACCATTGGAGGCATAATTAGCGATTTATCTCTTTTACCAAGGCCCAGGGCAGGGCAGGTGGAGGCCCCCAAGGTTGAGGTTCAACCTTTAATAATCTTATCTAAACTCATCTCATTGTGCGGATTACTTAAATCCAATGTAATTATGGAAAGATAAGCTACATGATCATTTAATAAGGATATTATTTACACCACCCGAATTAGACTAAATTAATTCTTATCCGATCTAATGTGACATATAAACATACCCTTTAACTTCCAAAGTGCTTTGGTCTAAGAAAAAATATGAAATATTGTATTCCTCCAACATTTTATTAAGGTTAACCTCGTTTGTACTCTACCAGATAAATTAGAAAAGAGAGATATGTGATCAAATTTGTCTGTTATACGATCTTATTCAGTCAAGTAAATCATTACCTAAATCCCTCAATTTCAGTTTATTTTAGACTTTACTTTTACCTTTTCAATGTAAGATCATATATGAAAATGATGTCTTTTAAAACATTAAAAACACATCGTTTTCGTTTCATAAAAGATGTATTACAACAAAGCCATTCAATCATATACTCGTTCTAAGGTAATTAGTCATCTTGTCAAGTAAATGACAAACTAAAACACTATTATATATAACGACAAACCAAACTAAAACACTATTATATATAACGACAAACTAATTATCACTGAGGGGTGAAAACTAGAAGAAAATCTCTTTTACAATGTATTTTCCTCATTCCTTGTGGGCCATGATTCCTTGTTTAGGCAGAATTTTGACTAAACCAAGTCAAATATTTATAGATCCGAATTGTTAGGACATTGCATCTTTGACTCTCAAAATGACTGTAGTGTAATGTTGATGTCGACAGTATTCAGTGAGATTTTGACACCTTTTTCACACACAGTAAAATTTGCTTTCATAATCTTATAATCCAAGAACAATGTAATAGACGAGCGTAATCGGCAGCGCGATCAACATCCCGAATATGACCCTAAAATTCGTAAAATCAGAGAAATTAATGAAAAATGAGAGATGTGTAAAAAAAGTTCGGTGATGAACTTGTGTGCAGTAAAGTACTTACGCAGTGCTTAGAATTGCTGGATGAACATTGTACTCTTTTGCAAACACAAATGGAACAATCCCTTGTGGAAGTGCAGCCTATTGATAAGAAAATGTTAGAACACTTTAAAGCAAAATGTTCCCATAGATATATACTTTATGCTGCATGCCATGATGCCAGCACATAGTTCGCACAACGCATATTTTATGATAAAATTATTGTGTGTTTAGTATACTCAATTGGACAATATTGGATAGTATTAACCTTGTACGGTGTACTAAAAATGAGTTTAAGATAGAGTGATTAATGAGACAGAGACAAGTTACCTGCACAATGGCAACATGGAGAAGGGTACCACGAAGACCAACAGCAATGGAAGCTGCGGCCATTACTGCTGGGCCGGTTAGGAACCTTACGGCCATGGCGAAGGAAGCCACAGTGTTCCCACATGCGATTATCTTCGGTTGAAGGGCCATAAACAGACCTACAAGTCCATCCATAATAATCCAATCAAACAACCTAGAAATATAGTCAATTAAATCTCAACTACCTTTAATTACTTGTAATACCCATCATATACTCATTGGGACCGCAAAGGGACATTTTTCATCTGTACTCCTATCTGTGAGTTTGTCGATGAATTTATTGTATGTCACAATTTGCTGACATTGTATTTTATACCAATAATGGATGGCATAAAATTTAATTTAGGTTTGCAATCTTATACTCTCGAGTTATTTCCGAACTTTTTTTACTAAACGTGTTGTTCCAAGGTTTTATGTGCTCCAACCATATATACCTAGCATCTCTATATGCTTTACACAATGGTTGTGAAAGCATATGCTTTTGTTAGTGAACATTCATATTATGGAGTAGGAAAAAATATAGCTTTAGAATGTGACTACTCACCTAAGCTAAACATGGCCATTCCAAGGCCAGCGTCAGAAAGTATAGAGATTGACTTCTCAATGATTTTAGGCATATGCACTTCCCACCTGAAAATTAATCAACCAGAAGTCATTTATTAATCATAATCAATTATTCTCAAACTTTTGTTTACCAAAAAGTAAATAATTTTGTTTACCTGAATGAGACTAGAGACCAAATGAGACCAATGAGACTAGAATAAGTGTTGGGATTTCGGATAAGCTTGCGCCAAACCATGATCAAGATAAGTCGTGTCATCACACTAGCCGGAGGCATCTGTTTACCGACACCGGAATCTTGAACTCCTGCGGCCTTTGGGTGGAGCTCGGCAGTGGAGGTGGACCCCAGTTTTGACAGCTCTATAGGAACCTCTTTTTCTTTTTCTTCAACTCCATTATCTCTTCCACCAAAGCTAAAGTCCTCTATGTCCCCAGTTTGCGGAATGGCTTCATTATACAATTCCAAATTAATAAAAAAATTAATACGGTTGACATTATTCAATGAGCTGCTTGGAGTGACGACAAGATTTAAATAATAGTTTAAGCTTTTAGATGAGATGATGTAGATAAAATTTAACCTTTGGTTTCCCCATTTTGAGGGTGATGATCAGAAACCAACATCCTGATTTCCTTGGCACCATGATCAGGAACTTGCCCACCGAACACGTGAAGCCCACCCCCTTCAGAAACTGGTGACGCGCTTGAACTCCACACAAACATGTGAAGCTCCTTTGCATCATGATTGGCCTTATTTCCCTGCTGCTGCTGGTGTTGCGGCTGCACTTGCTGCACCTGACTTTTCGGGGCAGCCGAAGTAATTTCTGGGTTCGGGGCCGGGTAAGATGTGTTCACGGGTTGTGCTGGATAGTACCCGAATCTTGGAGAGTTCACTAGGCCACCCGGGGCACAATTTTCTTCAAAATTTGATGGCCTTGGAGTTGGGCCTCTAGAGGATTGCACAGAGTACATATCTGCTACGTTGTAATTTGATAATCTACCTGTATCTGATTGGCCAAAGTTTGATAATCTCCCTGGAAATCCCATCATTGAGTACAAATCTGAATGGTTAAAATTAGACCCTCTTGGAGTTGGATTTCTTGATGAACTCATGCTGTAAATTTCAGCTCCGGTTAGATTCGACGGCCGGGGAGTTATCCCGGAGAATGAACCAGGTCCAAATGATCTTCTTGAGGCATTCGATTTCCTCACAGTAACATGAAGTTTACCATCATTTCCTATCTCAGCATCTGTTTCAAGAAAATCTTGACCATCTAATGAAACAACATCGGATCCAACCTTAAACGACACAATTGAGGCTGCAGTTTCAGGGAATTGCTCCATAATAAGCATTTTTGCCCCGCGATATTCGAACAGAAACAGCAAAAGAGTGTACCAAATGATGCATTGTAGCACCACCACTTGCACCATAAGACTGCCGGAATTTTTCCCATACATAGCAATCAACAATGGAATGCCCATTACAAGTGTATTTGGCAGTGTAGAAAGTGAGAAAAGAGTAATAGACCATTCAAGACTGCCATTTTTGGTCAAATTAGCCCACAAACCAAGAACAACGAGCATGATAATCTTTTGAAGTGTATCAGCAGCTATGAATCGAAAATTCATGGCATAAGGATTATTGGTAGAAATGAAGTGAAAAGACAAAAGTGGGACTGCAAAAATTGCAACAAATCGGTTGATACCAGAACATTGATCAGGGGTGAAAATTTTCCACCACCGAACGGAGCCGTATGCCAAGATCATGGCCACATAGAGAGGAATCACAGCCGTCAATACCACATAAAGATCGCGCCAACTTATCATTTTTTGCTGATTATTCAAGAAAAACAGGCTAGAATTGGAAGAGGAAAGGGTAAATTGGGGAGGGAAAAAAAACCGTTATCTAAGTTACTGACTAAATGGATCTATTTTTCGTGTTTTCATAGAGTACTGGTAATAGGAATGCTATGAGAGAGAAAGAGAGGAGAGAGGGAGATTACAGAGAAGTGTGGATGTACAATGTTATATATATAGACGGCCGGGAAAGTAGAGTTTACTCAGTGAGTGACTAAACTGAGTTCGGATTTTGGAGAGTCGAATTGCTCGTATGATTTGAACTTTAGGGTTAAAACTTTATTTCATTTTTAAGTCATGAGTGAAATTTGGTCACTTAAATTTGTTAGTTTTCTCAACGGAATATTTGATGGGATGGGATAGATAGTAATTTAACGTACGTTTGACATGAGTTCATATAGCGATGATGATTTTGAAATAAAATAAAGTTTGCTAATTAATTTAAATATTTTTTCCACGTGTGAATATGTGTATTGTTCCGTACTTATCAACGTGAATGTTTAGACCACCTCATGTTTACATATTTTTTCGTTGACATAGATGACTACGCAGTTTTACATTTTTGAAGGATGAAGGGCATTAGAAAAATGAGTATTGGAATGGTCTTAACTCCTTTCTACAAAGTTGTAGATAATTTATTCTCGTCTGAAACATAAATATGTCTTATCGCTCCTAAACCTGGGTAACATTAGATTAGTGAGCGGTGAGACTTTTCGCCATGTCCAAGATGAAGCTCTTTACTTGAAACTCTTATTAAGTTAAAAATCGTAAAAGAGGCACAACTGAAAACCTCTCAATCCCACGCTGTTCTTGATTTTTTCTTTCAATTCGCTCGTCGATTTATGGAAGCGGAATCAGTGAACAAGCGAGAAAATGGAAGGTTTGGTACCCTTGCAACCTCTTTCTTAGAGTCCAGGAAGGACGTGGTGGGAAGGAAGCAGCCCTAGCCTCTGTTCGACGAATCATTCCACTGGGATGTATGCTCTGTTTTTTGTTTAAATGTTTTTCATTGACATGGATGACTGCATTGTCTTGTATTTGTTGGTGTGGATGGCTAAGCCATCTTGTGATTAAATGTTTTTCATTGGTGTGATTGATTGCATTAGTTTAACGTAGATGTCTGTACCGTTTTATATTTATATATTTTTCATTGTAGTAGATGATTGCATTGACTTGTGTTTATTTCTGTACCGTCTTATATTTAAATATTTCCGTTGACAAGAATAACTACACCATCTTATGTTTGTTGTTGTTCCGTAAGAGTTCACGAATGAAGTAAAATATAATGAAGAATAAGTGTGACAAGATCAAGGAAGAAAATAGAATAATATTCAGCTCACCCTCGTTACTGGGTCGGGGTCGTGTACATATATATGATTTTCGATTTATTTTATTTTTTTAAAATAAAAGTGCCATAAAAGTCAATGAAAATTGGTGATGCCACCAACTATTGAAATGACAAGGATTAGTCAAATTTAAGAAGGGAATCAATCAGAGACTTACGTTTTGATGAATTTATCAAATTCATTCACATGCAATAGTTTGCTACACTCCGTGATTAATAGGTCCAGTACTGATAGTGATGCAATCTCTACTTGTGGTCACGTACTATAATAGCCACGACGTGCATATTTTGAAGAAAATAATATAGAACAATAAAAATATTTTAATTTAATTTAGTATTTTTTAAATATTGATTCGATTAGTATTTCAAAATTTTATTTCTTAAATCATGTGTCATAAAAAATATTTTATCTCCAAAAATCTAACTCGATTCTCCTTCCTCTACTCTCAAAAAATCTAATCCAACCTTCTCCCTCCCTCTAAATCCCACTATTATTCAAATCACTCAAATGTTTGCCTTTCTCCATCACTGTCAATCTTAACCACCATCGCAAAACTCGTAACCAATATTGAACAATCTTCTCCCACAATTGCCAAAAAAAAAATGTTAAGAATAATTTTTTTTTCGATTTCTCATTGATGGAGACGACACTGTTTGCATGATCGATGATTGCTTAAGCTCAAGTTTCGAATTGCTCGCGCTTATTTGTTTTCATCCATCAGCATATATAGAAATTTTTCGGATCTAGAAGGTGTTGCAGACAAATTTGATGACACGTGATAGCTGGTTGAGGTGGTAGGAGGTAATAGTGTTGGTGGTGGTCGGTGTTCATTTTTATGATAGTGGTCGATCATGACGGTGGTAGTAGTGATAGTGCAGGGGTTAATAAGTTACAATACAAAAATTACACATATTTGTACCAATAGTGAATGTAATTTTTTGTGTTGATGGGGGTAACGGTTGGTGGAGATGGTGAGATGGGGTACGTATAACAATTTTATGTTACAATTTTAAAAAATTACTACCAATAATCCTTATTTCAAATAAATTACATGACACATAAAATTACATAATGAAAAATTGTATAAAGTGTAACAAAAAAAATAACATACGTGAACTAAGCCATTGGTCACCTAACTTACTGTGTTGTTTCATTTATTCTGTACTTTTTTGGGATTCCAAGTTGTCAATAAACCTTCATTTTTATTTCAATTTGGACACTTCTTCTCCAATTCATAGAAGGGACGCACTACATGAACATGGGCATGTAGGGTTTGTTCAAACAGCATTATCCTTCTAGAAATAATACGCGGCGTGAAAATGAAAATTTATGTTCTTGCACTATTTTCTAACCATTTATTAGGCAAATATGCTTTATGCACCATTGAATAAGTTCTTTGCTCTATTGCTTTTATATTTTTTATTCTTCATAGAAGCATATTTTAAAGCTCAACTTATCAACGATTCAGTACTTCTTTACGTATGTAGACAATATATCACATCGTGAGACTATTTCGATTAACTAAGTAGAATAAAGTGCTAAATTGGAATAGAAATAAAAGTTCAGCGATAATCTTAAAAAGTACATTGTTTTTTAACTCATTTAATTATTAATATTTTCTAGCGGAATTTAAATATCGTGGCGCCCCCCCGTCTCGGGTCACGTGGTGGGGTGGGGCGGGGCACCCCCACCCCGTGAAGAATAAAAAAGAATTAATTACAAATTACAAAAAATAAATAAATAAAAATTTAATTAATTGAAAAAAATAAATTGGGCAGGCCCGCGCCACGCCCCGTTGCCATTTCTAAGTGTGTTTGAGACCCATTTTTCTGAAAGAAAAAAAAAAAAAA
>CAIGRF010292011.1:0-15294 GCA_903798235.1 Fraxinus ornus | reverse complement strand
AGTATATATAAATTTAGAGAGTAAGATTTTTTTAAGTACTCCAATTGTTCTTTAAATTTAACATTTAATTTTACTACTCTCAAATTCTTCCCTATATTTTATTTTCACTAACTTCCCTTCAAATTATTATATTATTTTCGTCTAATTAAAAATTGAAATACTTTAAATACATTTAATTATAGAGAGTGTAATTGAATCTAGAAATTTGAAGAGCCAAAGTCATTAATCTATTTTAAAAAAATAATTTAAAGAGTTTTTTGAAACATAATTTTAAGACTTTTTAAAATAAAAATTATATTTGAAAGAAATGAAATGTACTCGCTTTTAATGCCTGTCATGTCGTGCCCTAGTAGGATAATGAGGCTGGCTCCAATGAGCAAAACCACAAAAATAAATAATTTTTTTATTCCTTCATCTAAAAGTCCAAATTGCCCTTTGGAAACAGTCGGGCAAGAGTCAAAAAAATTAATTAATTTATCTATAAGTGTTAGTCATTCCAACTATTTGTTCATACTCTTATCAGCTTTCTTTTTCCATAATTTCCATTTCATCACTTGTGTCTTTGTCATAGGATGATGAGTTGATCTTTTGGTACATTCACTGTGTTTAATTCAACGGTTCAATGTGTGCAAAGTGGGAAAGGGGCTTCATTTTCACATCTCTCGTGAGCCATTCTTTTCTATTGAAAATGATAAAAGAAATATATTATTGTCAAAATGCGTTTTGCAAAATTAATTGATATTAGACTAAAAATGCGTCTAAATTGGTGGGGTTTTTTTTTTCCTTCTCTAGTCTTTTGGTCGAACTTAACAAAACTCGCTTTTACTATACGTCAAGCCATGCCTGACGCGTAAAATTTTTTCATGACCTTTTATGTTTATACACCAATTTTTTTCCTCACGAGCCCAATAATGTTCAGTTATTTTTTTACTAGTTTTTTTAATTGGAAAACCCAAATTATTCTATTTTGAAGTGATTCAAGGGTGCTCATAAGGAAACAACTGTATAATTTTACGTTATTAGACATGTATAGTCCACTGAAATGAAAATCAATGATGTTGGCTCTATACAGTCCAAAAATTATCTTTGATTCTTGAATCATACGAATATGAAATGTGGTTGAGTTGCGACGAGTCAATCTTGCACCTCTATTCAACAGGGACCCAAAAATCTAATTTCATATTTATGATCAATTCTCAAAAATTCAAAGTTGAAGTGTGAAATGTTTTAGGACTTGGAGGAATCTGTTTATATTACATATGCCAGGAGCTGTCTAATCAAAATTGGACTTTTAAATGGTCCCTTTTTCAAAATCAATAATTCATAAAAGATAAAAATTGAACCCAAGTATAACTCACAGAATTTGTACAGGATGCTACTTGCATCCTTGTGTGTTGGTTTTTTCCATCTTCGAATCTATGTTGTCCATTTCAAAATTTTGTACCAATTCTATACCAATTTCCTGTACCTATAGATTGATTCTAATTGAGTTAATGGAGGCTTGTAGTTCCATGGTTGGTTTACAACTACTATCGTGGTGCACACTTGGCTCCAACAAAATAGTTGTTAGATTATCTCAAATTATGGCGTAAAATTGAATGTAAATTGATATCTTCGAAATTATATTTACATCCCATTTAAATTTTGATATATTTAAATTCAAATTCTGCTTCAATGGGAATATGTAAATAAATTAAAAAAAAAAAAAAATTGGATCAAGTAGGTTGTATTTTCTTTTTTTTTTTTGGGTCCCACGGGTAGACGTAAAAAAGAAGTATTTTTTTACATTTTCTGCCAAAAAACGCACTTTCCATTTCATTTGCATATCTCCATTGAATATATTTCGACCACCTTAAAGATCTAAATCATAATTCAAATCTAATTTAATGCATCATTGGAGATGTTTATAGTTATCAGCTATAGCATACTTGTTAAGGAATAGTCAAATAAAAGCATCGGTGATTATGTATTTAATTTAACAATTGTTGTGAACGCTCAGCATGCTAATACTAATAGTCGTTGATGTCAATTGTCTATAACCTAACATTTTCCCTAAAAGTTATCGCCTTTTTTTTTTTTTTCCCTTAATTGCAATGAAGAAAGCACAAAAACAGAAAATAAATAGTACAGAAATTTTTATTTATGGCTTCAAAGAAGAAAACACTCACTGGCACTTGAGAAAATTTATTTTCTCGAAAAGTAACGTAATCTTAATTGCCATTTTTTATTAGAACTAATGAAATTTCGAGAAATTTTCCATTTTAAGTATTCAATTCTAAAAATTAAATGGGGGCGGAGTGGGGTACCCATTACCCGTTCCCACCTCGTACCCGTTCCGGGGCGAAGTTAATTGTCTCGTCCTCAACCCGAATACCTGATTAAACGGGTAATCCTCTTTCCAAACACGGCTAGGCTCGCTGGTATCGAATTTGTCGAATTTTTTTGCCATTCCTAAACTTTGAAGAACCAACCTCACCAATCTATTTCAAAAAATTAAATTAAAGAGTATATTGAAACATTATTTTAATGGTTGAATTTTTAAAATAAAGATTATCTTAGGTTTAAGGGATGTGGAGCCTTTTAAAAGATGATAAGGATGCATCCAATGACAAAACCACAAAAATAAATGATTTTTTTTAATTCCTTCATCTAAAAGTCCAAATTGCCCTTTGGATACTGTTGGGCAAGAGCCAAAAAAATTAATGAATTTATATATAAATGTTAAGTCATTCCAACTATTTGTTCATACTCTTATCAGCTTTCTTTTTCAATAATTTTCATTCCATTACTAATGTCTTTGTCATAAGATGATGAGTTGATCTTTTGGTACATTCACTGTGTGCGAAGTGGGAAAGGGGCTTCATTTCCACAGCTCTCGTGAACCATTCTTCTTTTCTATTGAAAACGATAAAAGAAAAATATCATTTGTCAAAACGTTGTTTTGCATTATCGCTAGTCTTTTAGTCAAACTTTAACAAAACCCAATTTTACTGCACATCAAGCCATGCCTAACACGTACAAAATTCCTTTACCTTGTATGTCTATACACCCATTTTTTCCTCGCGAGCCCAATAATGTTTAATTATATTTTTTACTAGTTTTTTTTATCGGAAAACTCAAATCACTCTATGCTGAAGTGACTCAAGGGTGCCCATAAGGAAACAGCTGTATACTTTTACGTGATTAGCCACGTATAGTTCATTGAAATGAAAATCGGTCACGTTGGCTCTATACAGTCCAAAAATTATCTTTGATTCTTGAATCATACGAATTTGAAATGTGGTTGAGTTGCGACGAGTCAATCTTACACCTCTATTCAAGAGGGACCCAAAAATCTAATTTCATATTTATGATCAATTCTCTAACAAATATTCTACTTGTACAACATCGGTTCACAACGTTGGTTGACAACACTCTCACAATAGCGGGTCACATTGTGTTTAAAAAAACAAAAAAATTATCACCCCACCCACCCCATGAGTGAGAGGTTGTCAATCGATGTTGTCACCCGACGTTATACGTCTAGCACCTCACAATCAAGAATTCGATGCTTTTATATTCAGTGGCGGGTCCCATTGTGTTTAAAAAAAAAAAAAAATTATCACCCCACCCACCCCATATGTGAGAGGTTGTCAACCGACGTTGTCAAACGACGTTGTACGTCTAGCACTTTTCATTTCTCCAAAATCCGAAGTTGAAGTGTGAAATGTTTCAAGACTTGGAGGAATCTGTTTATATTACATATGTCAGGAGCTGTCTAATCAAAATTGGACTATTAAATGGTCCATTTTTCAAAATCAATAATTCATAAAAGATAAAAATTGGACCCAAGTATCATTAATTAATGAAGGCTTGCATGGTTGGTTTACAACAACTATCGTGATGCACGAACCACCAACAAAATAACTGTTACATTATCTCAAATTATGGTGTAAAATTGAATGTAAATTGAGAACATGTAAAAAGACTTGGATTCGAGTAGGTTGTAATTTATTTTTATTTTTTATTTTTTTTCAGATTTTCTACCAAAAAATGCACTTTCCTTTGAAAATATTTTCGACCACTTTAAATATCTAAATCATAATTCAAATCTAATTTAATGCATTATTGGATATGCGTATATTTATCGGCTATAGCATACTTGTTAAGGAACAGTCAAATAAAATCGTCACTGATTTATGTATTTAAGTTAACTAATTCTACGATCACTCAGCATGCTAATACTAATAGTCGTCGATGTCAATCGTCATAACCTAACATTTTCGCTAGAAGTTTTCATCTTAAATCTTAATTGCAACGAAGAAAGCACAAAAAACAGAAAATAAAGAGCACATAAATCTTTATTTATGGCTTCAAAGAAGAAGAAAACACTCGAAAAATAACGTAATCATCAAATAAAAATATTTTAAATTCTTTCACATAATACTTTGAAGGCATTCTAACTCTAATAACACATTGTTGCTAAGTCAATTATTTGAGCTTTTCAACTTTCAAACGCAAATATCAAATCTTTTTACAGCACAATTTTCTCAAATATCAAAAGGAATTATATGTTTTTCTAACTAGAAGTGCTTTTTTAAAAAAATGATCTAATTTGGGCCTTGTAGAAGCCGATTAAACACATCACATGCAGTGGGCCCCCAGTTATCAAATCCAGATTGGGCCATCAATAAATGACTAGACCCACAGTCATGCTGGTGGGCCATTATAGCATTTTCACCATAAAAAAATTATAAAAATTGCAGTCAATAATTACATAAACTTCTATTACATGTATGAAAAGCCAATCATATTTTGTGTAAAATATTTTATTATTGAAAATCATTTAGAGACAAGGTAATAATTCATGTCCATATTTGAACGTCTTCCAATTATTTTTTAAAATCATTGTTTGGCCACTTCAACATTTTTTGAAAATGATTGGTATACAGTACAATAAATAAAACTTGAAATCCTTTTTCTTTAATTTTGTTGTCAAACGCGTCATTGAAGTATTAAATGTTTCATTTCATATACCAATATTTTAAAAATCGGCTCTAATAATGATTTGAGAAAAATAAAGGGTGATGAGTAAAATTAGTATTAAACAAGTGGAGAAAAAATTAAATAGATAAATAATTTTCTTCATTTTTAGAAAATTAATTCCTTCTAACAAATTTTATAGTTTTGGTTATTTACACGTAATTAGTCGGATTTTAGATAAGTTTTAAATATACTCTTCTTCTTTGGTTGAATTTTAGAAGTGGCAGATCAAGGATTGAAGTTTAGTTAGAACGATCGTTGACATTTGACCATTAGCTGGTGACAATCAACAACCATAATAGAGAGATTGTTTATTAATATTTAATTAAAAAATATTAAAAATTCTTCATTTATCACGTATCACAAATTTTCCAATTTATCATTTATTACAAATAATCACATATTCACAAGCTCACAAATCCAGAAATTCCTCAATTTATCATTTATCACATATGTGAATATTCACAAATTTTCAAAAATCATAAATCACAATTCACAATCTCCAATCAAATAATGAATACAGAAAAAATATTAATTCAACTTCAAGTTCTAAAACTAAGATCATACTATTTAAAATTTATTACAAAAAAGAAAAAGAAAAAAAGCATAGTTATTAATAATGTACCTTGAAGACTTAAGTTGAAGTCCTCGACAATTTCTCGAACAAGCCTCTAGATTTGGGAAAAGTAGCTTCCTAATCAATACTTGTCAATTACGTATTTCAATAAAATCATATAGTGTTCTAAATGTCGAGCATTGACGGAGCCCAATGCGTGAGGCATGGCAAAAACGCCACACCTAGAACTTATGCGCTAATTTAGCAGTCAACGGAATGGCACGCCTAGGCTTGAATAGGCAATGCACGCATCATCATCATTTAATTTTTTTTTAGAATGCATAAAGATTTCAACTTTTATGTCAATTGGATTGAAATGTTCAAAAATTAACAATTATAAGTTTTTCAACTTTTAGGCCAATAGATTGAGTGATCCAAAAAGTTGCTTTCCCATAAATTGATCCACTAATTTATAGAACACACTTCAAAAGATTTTGTTGTGGGATAAGAATCTATTTGGTTTGGCTGTAGTACATTGTACCTTTGATTTGGCTGCGGTTTATTGTACATTTGATTTGACTGTAATGTATTTTACTATTATATAAATAATTATTTATATTTTTATTAAGTTAATTAGTCGTTTTCTTATCTTTTACTAATTAATATAAATAAAAAAATCATCAAATATTTAAATTAGCACTATTATAATATATCTTGTTTATTGTTCGAAAATATATTTATTTTGTTAAGTTATTACAAAATGCATTTGATACCATAATTCATATGTATTATTAAATGATTTTTAATTGATTAGAAATATAAAATAATGTTAAAATAAGAAAACTTTTTTGTATGCCTAAGCCTCGCCCTGGCACACATCGCTCGAAACTTGACCTCCACGTATTACACTTCTTAGAATACTGAAATCAAGCAGGAAGACATCAATAGAACTAATGTAGAATTCAACTGTTGAAGTAAAGGAATACTTACCGTCTACCAAAGAGCAAGTGTCAAGTTGGGCGGTGTCAACATGCGTGAGTCGGGGCTGCGATTTAGAAGATGAGTTTGGCTTTCTGTGTTTTGAAAATGTGGGATGAAATGTCATATGACTATGGTATATGGGCTATTCAATTTTGTTTCCTTTGCAATTCTTAATGGATCGATTATTTTTTTTCAAAAAAAAGAGCCCAATAAAAAATGGCCCAATTCTTAGACGGTCAATGTAGAATTAACGGTCTTCTTTTCCTTTGTATTCACAATACAATTTTAATCCCATTTTCTTTGTTTCTTTGTAATTGAATTTAAACTCGTGATTCTTAGCATTTGTTTGATGAGGATTAAAATCAGATTTTTAGTAGATTTTAATAAAAGTTCATGAAATGTGTAGTTGAAAAGCTGTGAATTCCATAAAATATGTACTTTAATTAATTATTGACTATCAAGAGTCAAGTTGGATTAAGGTCGACATGTTTGATCTTAAATGTTGGCAGAAGTTGGGTGAAAGCTTAACCTCTTGAACATAAGTCATTTGTCACAATTATCGTAACACTTATTGAAGTATTATTTTATCTAGACTATATATTCGAAATCAAATTATATTGTAATAATAAGTTGATTATCAATCTTTCATTCCCGTTGTACAATCAATCTGAAATGATGCGACTTCGATAAATTGTAACATGACTCTCATGAAAACATGATCGACTTTTTAATTTTTTTAGATACCAGTCCAAGTTCAGAAGTAAAACTTCATAAAACTAGACATGCGATGCAAGGTGATAATTTCGCAGCGATATGAATGACTTTTGTCTTTGAGAACTGATTGTGAAATTATAATAAAATGTTGATAATCAATTTGTTCATTTTTATAGTTTCAAGATCAACTTACAAGTGATGCAATAGATTGAAGACCAACAGTGCAATTTCCTTGAATTTTTAAGCTCAAATCTTCTTTTTACTGATATATTTTTCTTTGCGCATTTTGAATCATCATCGACAAGCAAATACACATCAGTCAGCGAGCTCATTAAGTGTATGATTAAAATTATTTGTTTACTTTGACTTCATCTTTTTAATAAGTGACTATTTATGGCTCATTCACACGTGACATGCTAGTGCTAGGCCTCTGCTATTTGCAATAAATATCGATATTTTCGCTAAATCGAATAGACAGCAGAGCAAGTGATTTAAGTAGGTACTAAACGAAGATCTTATTAACATGAGAAATTACGATGCTTTTAATCTTCAAAAGTAAGGTTTCAGATCCTCAGCTTATTATGTTTATTGGTGATAGAAACTATCAATACAAATGTTAAAACTGCATGCGATTTTTACGTGACTTACAGATGAGGAGAAAATCATCAAATTACTTAAATCCAGCTCTAAGTCACATGAAATTTGCATACAATTTTAACATTAACGTTGCTGTTTCTTGTTTCCATCATGTAGAGATTCAATTTAACTGATTAAATAGATCGGGAAATAAAAATCACATTTTTGAAGGTTCGGGACTTAAAATATCAGAATGATTGGGGAGCAATACCCTAATTTCCCTATTAAGATTTGAGAAGATGTGAATCACCTAGATAAACACGATTCTTTTGTCACAAAAATTGTTAAATTGACAAATAACCGTAAGAAAAAGTGTTAATAACAACTATTTTAAGATGGATATGTAATGGTAAAAGGTTAATTATATGAGTAATGCTACTTGTTTGATGATGTGTATTATATTAAATAGTTAATTTCACAAACGATCACCGAACTTACCTAAAAATTACAAAACTGTCACTGAAGTTTAAAACTTGAAGAAACGATCACTGAAGTTTCATGCGCTTTCACAAATGGTCACTGATGTTTTAATTTGTTTCACAAACGGTCACTGAAGGACCGTTATGATTTTAATTCAAACTTAAAGGACCAAAACACCTGGATATAGAAGTTTGACTACCTCAAGCGCAAATTTCTTTTAAACAATAATACACTATATTTTTATGTGAACTAAAAACTAGGAAATCTATGAACGATCACACAATAACATAGAAAAATATTTATATCTCNATATCTAAATTTATGGTCTTATACGTATATAGGCGAAACGAGAATTAAAATATCATTTTTACAATTTACATCTAATTTACTCCAAATGTGGCACTTAATAGCAAGAAATTTGCATTTGAGGTGGTCAAACTTCTATTTCCATATGTTTTTGGTCCTTTAAGTTTGAATTAAAATTATAACGATCATTCAGTAACCGTTTGTGTAACAAATTAAAACTTCAGTGACCGTTTGTGGTAGCGCATGAAACTTCAGTGATCGTTTCTACAAATTTTAAACTTTAGTGACTATTTTGTAATTTTTGGGTAAGTTGAGTGACCGTTTGTGAAATTAACCCTATATTAAATGACTTTCTTTTCTTTTCTTTTCTTTCATTTTTTTTATATCAATCTATTTATAAATATGCACAAAATGGTGCACAAGAAATAAAAGTTTGTTTAACAGTTTCAAGAACAACAAACCATGATTCATGGGGAAGGATTAAAAGACGGGAGGTCTTAAAAAACCTTTTAGTCACTAAAAAGTTTTTTTTTGTACCATTTTAAACACCGAAGTTTCGTTAAAATATTATGATTCGGTACAAAAATCAATTATATGGCTAATGTTCTCTTAACGTGGATCAAGAAAATGCTATTGGACAGAAACATAGACGACATGTCAATGTTTTTCCTCGAAAATTCACCATACATACATAAAAATATACCCAAATTGATGTTATTATTTTCTTTGTAAAGTCGTGTTGATGAAAGGATATATGGACTCTGATTTTGCTGGTGGTAAAGACCTCAGACCTAATCATATGTCCAACATTTCGGCTATATATATTAGCAACCATTTCATTCCAGCCCAATGGGGCTTCCCAAGATTAGACATGAATCTACTAAGGAAATTGATGGCATATGCCAAATCAAGTCTATTTGTGATCATAGAGAACATAACAAAGTCGATAGCATTGGCATATGGAATGTTTCTTATTTTTCTCATCTCATCATTAGTTTTAGGTGCATGTACAGTTGATAGATTCATGTGAGGTGCAAGTGGTACATTTATAGATTTAGCTCCTTTCATGCCAAACTTAGTTATCACTTTATCCAGATAAGTCTTTTGAGTTATAGTTAATTTGTTGGCAGTCCTATCGCTATTAATAACCATCCCCAAGATTTTGGCATTTCCTAAATCTTCATATCAAAATTTGATTTTAAAAGATTTTTAAGTTCTATGATCTCAATTTTGCTAAGGCTTACTAAGAGCATGTCATCTACATATAATAGCAATTTTCACTTCCATTCATAGTATAATTGTAATACAAGCATGGATAGAAATAGAACATTTATTATGTGTCAAATCTTATGTATCAATGTCTTGGACTTTATTCAAGTCAATACAACGATTTTTGCAATTTGCAGATACAAATAGAACATTTCTTCACCTCAAAACCTTGAGGATGACTCATATAGATGTCCTCATTTAACTCACCATAAAAAAAGGGTCTTGACATCTAATTGTCCAAGTTCCCAATTGAATTGAACAAGAGAATGGATCAATCTTATGGTTGTATACTTAATCACGGGAGAAAATATCCCATTATAGTCAATACCCTTCATTTCAGTAAAACCTTTGGCGACAAGCCCAACTTTGTATCTCAAAGGGTTAGTGGGATTAATACCTTCCTTCATTTTGAAAATCCATTTTCATTGCACAATCCTTTGGTCATGAGGACTTTTTACTAATTTCTAGGTTTTATGATCAAGTAAGGATTTCATCTCCTCTTCCATTGCCCTTTTCCAACATTCAGACTTCAGCCAATTCTTAGCTACTTCAAATGAAGTAGGATATGAATGTTCTAATACTTCACCTGAAACTAGGTCAAAGTTGGTCAGATTCTGTGTTTCATATCTATGGTTAGGTCTTGGTTGTCTCATTTCCCTATCCCTCACAAGTTGGTGATCACTAATTGAAGGGTATGTATCAGGATCAGTAAGTATTTTATGTCCAGTTTCAATTTGAGGTTCATTTTCTTCACATTCATCACGATTTACATCATTCCCTTTGTCTAGGAAACTTATGTCTCAAGTTCCCTATTTCCAATTTGAAGGAAATAGAAGTTAGCTAACTTTAACTTAGTTTGAGGGCTCTCCACATTTTCAAGTTCTTTAGACTTTTCAATTCTGTGTTTTAGGCATGGAATCTCAGATTTATTAAATACCATATTTCTACTATTAATGATCTTAATGCCTTGAACCTCTAAAATCCATAACATGTACCCCTTCAGGATATCCTAATGTAACACATATGATAGCTCTTGGATCAAGTTTTTCGTCAATTTAATGTGCATATGCAGCACATCCAAATACCCTAATGTATGACAGGTTACGAGGTTTTCCAGTCCACAGTTCCTGTAGAGTTTTAAATTCTACAGAACTGCATGGTGACCTGTTTATCAGCCCAGAACCTTTTTACTAGCCCTGACCTTATTCATTAAGATCATGTTCATCCTTTCAGCTACCCCATCTTGTTGGGGTGTGTGTTTAACAGTCCTATGTCTCACCATCCCTTTTTGTTTGTAGAAATTTTCAAACTTAGAATTCTAGTCCATTGTCGGGAGTTTTTAATTTCTTATCCAGTTGATTCTCAGCCATTTTTAACTAGATTCTAAATTTCTGAAATGTTTCAAATTTAGCCTTTAAACGGTAAACCAAGACTTTTTTTTTTGGAATAATTATCCACTATGGACAGAAAGTACTTATTCCCACCAAAAGTATGACGACTTTCAAGTCCCCATAAATCTGAATGAACATAATCTAAATGCTTATTTGTACTATATAACCCTGTTTCAAAGCTCACCCATGAGACCTACCTAGGAATGGCAACAAGGAAGGACAGCGTCGAGGAGACCTCCCTTGCCCCGTCGGGTAATTTTCTGCCCCGTTAAGCGTAAGGCGAGGTGGGGACCTTGTCCCGTTTAATTTTTTTTAAAAGCTTTTTATAATTCATTTTATTGCCCTCATTAATTAAAGTGAGACAATAATATTTTTTATTTTTAAAAGTTAAATTATTCAAATATATTTGATAAAGGACTTTTATTGTTTGTCATATTTTTTAGATAATATTAGTCGTCATCTTCTATTAGAACTAATGAAGTTTCATATAGTTTTTCATTTAAATTATTGAATTCTTAAAAAAATTAAAAGGGGCGGGGCCCCGCATGTATTGAGTTTGACGGTTTTTTTTTGCTATCTCAAGACTTACCCCAACGCACATGTCTCACAAAAATCAAGGGGTTCAACTATATCTTTCCCGAGCAATTTTTGATTGCTTAGATATTTGAAACCCTTATTTCCAATAGGCCCCGTTCTTCTATGCCAAAGTTGATATTTATTTTCAGTTGCAATGAAAGAACTAGAATTTTACAAACCATTCCTTTTTGGTTCTTTTATTACAACTAAAGATCCTTTCATCACTTTCAGTATATTATTGTCAAATTTAAAGAAATGTCTTTTAACTTCAAGAACTCCCAATGAAATGAGATTTCTTTTCAGATTTGGGACATATCTGACATTCCTAATTGACCGACAATGCCATCATGCATTTTTATGGCAATTTCACCAATCCCAACTATAGTTTGAGAGTTATTATCACCATATATACCTTTCTAGGTTCTATCTCCTTGTAGTTATAAAATTAGGATTTTATTGGACACATGTGGAATGTACATCCAGAATCTAGTATCTAGTCCTTATTGACTTCTTCATTAGACACGGTCATGAAATACATACTATCTAATACATGACCTACATCAACATTGCTCAGATCAACCTTATTATGTTCCTTCATTTTCTTTTTCCACTCATAACAGTCTCTCTTAAAGTGTCCAAGCTTCCCATACCTATAATACTTTTTGTTACTCTTATCTTTAGGTTTGGATCTCCCTTTTGACTTTCCCCACTCTTTCTATTTTGAAAGTTATATTCTCTCTTATATGTTCTTTCCCTTACAAACATACTCTCTTCTTTAAAGTAAGAGTTTTATTCTTTCTTAACTTCCAACTCTCTAGATCTTAATGCATCTATATCTATTGTTTGTGTCAACTTATCCCTCGAGTATTTTATAGCATTCTTAACATCTATGTAAGACTCAGACATTATGTTCAAGACTCTTAACAATGATACTAAAATCACTTGGGTTGGACTCTAAATGCTTTCCAGTATCCATTTTGAAACTAAACAATTTTTTCAAAAGATAAATTTATTTGGTAGAGTCATAGTCAGAAATAGAGTATCAAGTGCAGTCTACAGAGTTCTAGCAGTTTTGGCTTCATCAACTCATCTTACTATATCACCAAATAAATGCAATATGATGGAACTGCATACGATGTCATTCATTTCTTCAATTTCATCAGGTTTTGCTTTAAGTTTAGCAAAAAAAAGATTTAGGATCTTCAATGGCTTTTACAACTCTTTACTGGACTAAAACGACCCTCATTTTCTACTTCCATATAGAGTAATCCCCATTTCCATCTAATTGTGATAATTCGACATTCGAACCCACTACGAATTCTGTAAAAGGGTTGTTGTTACTCGTGGACATAAGTGATCTTAATTTCAAGATCACTTAATAGCAAAAAAAAAAAAAAAGTTTTGTAAAACTTTTATAGTTGTTAAAAAACAAATAGATCAAAGAATGAAATTTAGTATGAAGTTTAACGGGAATATTCACTTACAGTTGCAACAAGTAGCGTGTATAATTTTATCCATCCAAGATTATTCAGTCAATATAGGAGTTCAAGATTGACCCATGTTCAAAATTGTTACTATTCACGTGAACAGTGCACGACACTGTTCATGCTGTTTTAAAAAAAATACATATTTTTCATTTTCTTTTCTTTTATTAAATAAAAGATATTAATAATTGTTTTAACTAATTAAATAATAGTTTTTAAAAGTGACTTCAAATTATGATTGTACATGTTTGTATAATTAGTTCTTGCCTTCGGGTGGCATTTTAAAATTTACCAATTAGAAAATTCATATTTTAAGAAATCTCAAGTTTTATTGTTTGAGTTTTCTTGATTTGAGTATTCTCAAGATTGATAGATTTTGTCAAAAAAGACCTAAACTGTCTAAGAAGAGGTTTGGATTTAAGCGGTTTGTTTGTGACCCCTCCTCATCTGGAAGTCTTTGGTTGCGCGTTATTCAAATTATTGAAACGAAAAACAATAATTCAAGTCTTTCCAAATTTAAAAATATTTTATTTTCTAGAAATTTCTATTTCGAGAAAATCCTATTTTTTGAAAAAAAGGGGGGGTATTTTCATAAACTTTAGAAGTTTAAAGATAATGTAAAGTTATAAACATACAATCTTATAAAGAATCATTGGCACGTGGCGCTCACTATTCAACCACTCTCCAATTGTTCCTAGGTATGAAATGAAATGTCATTCTTACGTAGCGCTCACCACTCGACTACTCTCCAATTGATCCAAGGTATGAAAAGAAATGTTATTCATTTAGCAAGTTATGAGTCATCTTGATTTATATTACGATATATTATGTCAATTGTCAAGTATTTAGAACTTTTCAAGTAGTTGAGGTAATTTCGAGGACTTAATTGTTTTAAAGTGGGTAGATTGTAACGTCCCAAAAATTTTAGAATATAATTTAATTATTTTACATGTCATATTTTTATTATTTTGAAAAATTGATGGACTAAAGTGATATATGTATTAACTTCAAATTTTTGGTTAAATTTTTAGATATTGTTAAAGCGACGAAAAGTATATTAATATGGGCTCGTTGGGTAGCTCGTAATTAATCTGTAAATTAGGTTCGAAAAAAAAGTTAATTCGGATAAGCTAGTCTCAAGATATTAAAGTTCAAAGAAATTGTAATTTATTTTTATTTTTTTAAATCAAATTGAATTTGAATGAGAGATAGCCATGTGTATCTAAGGAATGGTGTGAGATAATTTTTTATTTGATTAGAATTCTATTTAAAGTCAAAAGTTATCATCACTATCACATATTGGGGTTAGAATCACATTTTTGTTGTAATATGTATTATGTCTACATGTCATCTTATGATTGGTTTACTAAAAAATCAATTCTTATCAAATTTGATAAACATGATTTTCCATCCCAATCCCGACTCAATATATTTTTTCTTATTATAAATAGTGTTCAATTGTCCTACAATTCACCACCAAAGGAGTTTACACGGCAGCTTTTATACTAAGCATCTGTAAATTTCAAGTATTTTTTTTTTTTTTATCAAAAGCTCGTTTGATCAATTAATGTAAGATATTTTTGTGCAAGTGGTTCGTTTCCTTATTCTTTTATATTCAGTAATTATGCAGGAATTGCCAATGGATCTTCGGGTTCTTTATTAAGAGATAAAAGATCCTACGGTAATTTAAGATGACCTAAGATGGGTGTGTCACTTGGTCACCAATATACTTCATAAGAGAAGAGTGGTATAGAGTGCCTATTTTATTGTTTTATATTTGTGTATGGAAACTACACGTATTTTACTGGGTATTTTAAAATACTCACTCTTACAAAATTTTACAGGTTAGTTTGGGTCGATTGAAACAGTGACGAGATGGTGATGCGACTGCTAAGAGGAATCGAAGAGATAAAATATTATGATTTTTTCCTTTAAATTA
>CAIGRF010291942.1:12407-27145 GCA_903798235.1 Fraxinus ornus | reverse complement strand
TCAAGCCTGGGACGGGTATGACATGCGGGCCCACGGGTGTGACCACCGAAGTTAAGTCTGGTGAGATGCACCACAAAGCCCTTCAGAAGGCGCTCCCTGGTGACAATGGTGGATTCAATGACAAGAATGTTGCTGTCAAGGATCTCAAGCGTGGTTATGTGGCTTCCAACTCCAAGGATGATCCTGCTAAGGGAGCTGCTAGCTTTACCTCCCAGGTCATCATCATGAACCATCCTGGTCAGATTGGAAATGGATATGCTCCAGTGCTTGACTGCCACACCTCACACATTGCTGTTAAGTTTGCTGAGCTCCAGACAAAGATTGACAGGCGATCTGGTAAGGAGCTTGAGAAGGAGCCTAAGTTTTTGAAGAATGGTGATGCTGGTATCGTGAAGATGATTCCAACCAAGCCCATGGTGGTGGAGACCTTCTCCGAGTACCCTCCTCTTGGTCGTTTTGCTGTTAGGGATATGCGTCAGACTGTTGCTGTTGGAGTCATCAAGAATGTTGATAAGAAGGATCCATCTGGTGCCAAGGTGACCAAAGCTGCTGCCAAGAAGGGTGCAAAGTGAACCGTGCAGCTTCATGGTGGTTCATTTTCAAGGGAGCTTTTTTTAAATAAACTATGTCAAGAAAACTTTGTTATAGTTATTGCTTGTTTAGTCTGCCTTTTATATTACCTGGTATATGGTGCTATTATGTTGAGTTCCCGTTCCCAGAATTGGGTGCTTGACAGGCGGTGGCGTATCCTACGGCTAGGGAGTATGCTTTCAGTTCTTTTGTGTGTTTCCCGTTTGAGCTGCTCCAGTTTATCTAAGCAGCTCAAGAGTTGTGTGTCATAGTGATAATAGTAATAAATCGTTTCTGGTCTAAAGTCTCTTGTTGTGACATTCCACTCGTACAATTATATGCTATTTCCATCATCCTTTGTTTGATATTTTTGCTGAATGTTAATTTGCTGCAAGTCTACTTTAAATAGAGATAACTGTGTTTAACATGTGCTGTGAAGGTGAAGGCAACGTGGGAGTGTGCACTACTGTTATCCAATGTAACTCTGTCCAGTTATATACTATAACATTACATTGGGTGAAGACTAAGGGCGAGCGTTTATTACTTTAAAGGGTTGCCAATTTTTCAATAGATTTTTTTGAGATTATAAGTTTATAACCAATATTTCATCAAATCCATAACTTTTATCTACTTTTGAACCCCACATTTCATAGGACCCACCAACTTATAATCTCAAAAAGCTTGCCAAACAAGGGCTCATAATTATCAATTCTGAGTAGCATTCCTGGTATTCGTTAGCACCTGTAGGCATTGGACTTTTATTAATGCAAGAAAGATTCATTTTATTTTCCAACATCCCAGTATGATGCCCAACAAGGCAAAAGATTGTTTAGCTTACAATTCTAGACACTTAATTAACACAACCATAAGTTTATTAAGTAGCACATAACAGTACTGCCAGCATGATAGTTCAACAACCTGAGATTTACATCCTGATCACAGTCGATGAAGAATCAGGCTAGCCAACTGAAAATGACTTCGACACATCTGTTACTGGTGGCACTTCCTCCAAACAGCTTTGAGTGTCATCGCTGATCATTCCAATGGTCATCTTCTCCACTTCCTCTTGTGTGTGTACATGGATCTTAGACACCACTTCAACAAACTCACTGCGATTCAAGTTGTAATAGATTACAAAACTACAATTTAAATCCACATATCGTCAATCATCGCAAAGAAATTGTCCTTTTTCATCAAGACAAGTGATGAGGCCACATTAAGTGCCTTTAGTGATAAAAACTTCCACAAAATTCTTGATGGTTATGTTCAGAGTGTCATAACGCAACTAATTCATTCATTAATTATGAGATATGAAGGCGTCAAGGAGTAAATTCTGTTGTTTAGAAGTTGAAAATCAATCATGAATACTAATAAATTTGGTTTTCACAATTTCTAAACTACGGAGAGAAGAAGAAAAAACTTGAGAGGTTTGCCGTGTGAGGGACTTACTGCCATGGATCATCACCAACGACCATCATGTCATTCTCACTGTCAGTGTACAATATACGCCATCCTTTTTCAGGATCCTGCAAGAGGCCTTCCATGCTAAATAACCTCTCCAGTTCAGTCAGTAGGTCATCATAACCATGTAGTCTTGAGAGATCAATGGCTCTCCCCACCAAGTTGCCTTGCTTGTGAACCTTCATTTACGCAAACTCAGCAATAATGAATTGAGAAAAAACATAATGAATTCTCCACATGCATATCGAAGCTTACTTTTGTGCAGCTCCTTTTACTTGAACCCGGTGAATTAAGTGTAGAAATATCCTCAGTCAAGGAAGACCCAAATAGTTTAAAGGTGGGCGCCTTTCCCTTCAAGATGGCCTCACTTGTGTCAAGGAAATGTTCTTCTGGAGCGGTTGATGTGGATGATTTCTCTAGTGGCCTCAGCGGGTTTGAAAGACTCGGCACCTTACCTATATCAACTGTAGCCACATTTCCGATGGAAGTGGAATTTAACACACGGCTTTCTCTTTGAACGTCCGATACATAGGATAGCATTAGAGGATCTTGGTCAGCTCTGTAGATCCCATTGTAAGGAAAAGATATGTTTCTAGCACCTTCAGAAGCTAAAGGATATAAATTGGGTCTGGGCGTTTGATACACGCAAGCATTACGACCAAATTCAGGTTTTGGCCATGCACCAAGATTAAAATCAGTTTTCCCAGCTAGGGATCTCAATGAGCAAATTTCTTGACCTTGCAAGACCTTTGGAAACCAATTCGTTTCCACAGACCCCGTATAGGTGGCAGGTGCATGGTTCTTCACAAACTCACTAAAATGAAGCTTTTCCTTGACATTTGATACAGGATTTTGACATGCTGCAGGTTGAATCTCAAAATCCAGCTGACGGTTTATCCTATCACGTCTAAAGAGAGGTGATACTAAACCTAAATTTTCTTGACCTTGCAAGACCTTAGAGGATCTAACAGACTCCTCAAAGTCCAAAAGGGAATTCCCTGATTAAAAATCAATAATAAAAGTAACGCATCAGCCCCTGAGCTGAACTACCATGAGAATAAACAATGTGAGCAAAAAATAATTATTATCAACCGAAAATAAAATAAAATTATGGACCTGCGATCTGGCCGTCGTGTGGGGTAACTGGTAGACTTGATCGCAGTTTCTTTATTCTTGGAGATGAGTGGATGCTCAGGTGTGGGAATGGAACTGAGAAATCAATGTCCCATGGAGAAACTCGATCCTGATGATTACTCATGATATTTTCGTCCCATTGAACCTATTAAATTGCAGCAATGGCAATCATATTAGTAAAGCTTTGATACAAGAGACCACCAAATGATAGAGCATTCCTGGAGACCATTATGACACAGACTCCAAATGCTTGATTTTAAAGGCTCAACAAATTCCCTAGCTGCGTGGAATTATGTATAGGAGCCCGCCAAATGTTTTGGGTTCTTCAGCCTACCCACAGTTAACCTAAAACTCGGACTAGATAAATCTAATAAAAATGAAATCAGGAAAGACAGAAAAGATATACACCAAACTTCAAGTGCAAACCACACACCCTAGAGGACTTTCTCGTAGCAGTAATTGACAAATTCAAACCTGTTATATACAAAGAGCTCCAGAAGAAGAGTTAGAATGTACCATCAAGCATCTCCATTTTGAGTTGGGCCATCTATAGGGATCTACATCGCCAACTCCAGTCACCACTCCACAGAATCTGAAAAAAGCACAAGACATTTCATTAAAATGAAAAGCATCAAAGAGGAAAACACACTAAATGCTCGATCGAATTTCATAAAACCTTCTTTCGGGAGAATCATCTATATCAAATCTCATTTTGAATCTTGTCCCAACAGGTAACTGATTGGCAGTGCTCTTCACGTACTTTTGGTAGGGGACTATAAAATCAGCATGCCTTGCCCTGCAGGAAAAAACTCTCAACCATTTAAATATAACCAAGTAAAGGATTTCTATGATACTAACTTATATGATGCAAAAGGAGTGATTATGACTACAGAACACAAAAAAGCCAGCATAATAACCATTTATCTGCCAGACAGACCGTATATTTATGTATAAAACCAAAAATTAATTTCCCAGAATGTACTCCACAGAGACGGGAAACATAACTTTTGACATAACAGCAAAGCACGAAGAAAAGCATCATCAACTACCTAGAAGTTAGAACAGACTGAATTACAGCCCCACACCCACCATTTGGTTTGAAGCAACTATAAATTAGAACCAACAGGAAAAGGTCATCAGTTTTTCATATTCTCAAATCAAATTGAAGTGTAATGAACATAAAGTTATGTGAAAACTTCAGTTCCCGTGGTCAAATATATCTTAACATGATGATACTTAACTAGTAGGGGACCAAGTTTTCAGAAAATTATCTTGTGTCATAGGATTTTATTAGCCCAAAGCAAATCATAGTTCTAAAAGCGTACAGCTTTAGCACACTGATTATTATGCTACAAAAGCATTTTGGCACTATCAACTTGAGCTGGCAAAGGCACAATTTTTATTGTGGGGTAAGAGTTTTAGAAAGAGGAAACTGATAGACCCAAAATCACTGTGGCATACCAAAGACGCAAAAAATGAGCAAGGGCAGTCAGGGAAATTTGTGAAAGAGTTAGCACATGCACAGTTACAGAATTAGTTGAGAGGAAAACCAAAATAAATAAGGGAATCCATCAGATCAGAAGCAGTCAGAAATTGATAGTTCATTTGGGAGAGAATTGGCCTCTCCAATGCCAAATACCTCATTTCCTTTTCTCATTGATGTATTACAGAATTTCTCAATTTGAGTGCAATTATAATTCAGTTCATACAATTCCAGTTTTATTCGTCTTTTCTCGTGTTTTCACCGTTTAATTTCTGCTTTTACTGGTTGAGGGACACTGTACTTGTTCAGGTACCTATCAGAAACTACTCACCAAAACCAAACTGGAACTAGTCGTAATCCGTCAAAAAATAGATTAAATTAACTAAATGGGTTAGAACTCAGGAGTCTAAAATGGAATGCATCCATACAAAAGAAGAAAGCATGAAAGAAAAGATGGACTAGCTGATCGTAGTTTGATAATTTTGATTTGTCAGTTCTTTTCGTTATATGACCATCTTCCTTTTTGGTTTTCATTCAATCCTACTCAATAAATTCTCTTTTTGGCCCTTGTCCATTTTATTCTTGATTTTAGCCATTTTATACTTTCTGACTATGTGTTAGGTAAGCGGCTAGAGTACATTCGTTGCTTGAGCTGTAATGAGAGAGCATACTCAATGATGAAGGAAAAAACTGACCTCATGCAGATAAGAAAGATTCGGGTCCTGTGAGGATACGAACAGCTTCATGAGTATGCTCTAGAAGTAGCAAGCCAGCAAGGACAAGATTCAATCTGAGAACTTAATTTATTTATCTTTTTTCAATATGAAGGTTCAAGTCTTTTTAGCTAATTCTTTTCCAAATGAATTGTATTTGCATCTTCACATCAAATCTTATGATCAATTGTTCGGGAGATTTACATGGAAGTGTGATGTATATAAATTATAAATATCAGAGAATTCCTGAATAAATTGGATAAGCTGTTTTACTAGCAACTAGATCACTCACTCGATTTTTGAGAGGCCATAACTGCCTTTCAGTACATGGAATAGTAAATTATATTTGCAAAATCTATATGCATAGAAATAATGATTTGGCACAATCTTAAACCTCATAATTCAGGAGAAAAACTGCCATGGCAACTAGTCATTAATCAATTGTTCATAAATGAGTTAGTTTCTGTACTTAGCTACTGTGTGACAGCCATTAAAATGAATTTTGGAATAGTGATTTTTATTTTTTATTTTATTTTATTTTTTTTATGTGGGGTTAAAAAGTAGGATAGAGTTTTGGGTTTAGGTGCAAAATATTTTATTGTGAGAATGTGTAGTTGAAAATTTGTTCGAGAAAAAAAGTTTTGTTTTAATGGTTGTCAAACAGGGGCTTATTGTCATCATTTTGAAATACTCTAGTTATGTGAGACTATCATTGAACACATTTAACTTGGAAATCTATATCGTGCGAACTAAGGACAAAGAGAAATGGCTCATTGTCAATGTCACAGCTAAGAATATATATAGGGGAAAAAATGCCGATACTTTAGGAGGAAAGGCAGACAAGACTGAATCTACGCATGTTAGCTGAAAATCAAAGTGACCTGTTCGCATGGCCCAAGCATCCCCTCTGGAAAAATATATATCTTAAGGATGAATAACAAAATATAATTCTTGATGAAAAAATATTCATTCCTGGTAAAAGAATCTGGCTAGATTCAAGACCTTCAAATATTCAGTTTTATTAAGACCTCAAACAAGCAAACAGTTTCCCCACCTTCCTATGGCAACTTAAACAGGAAAGAGTCGTATGTGGTCATATTTTCAATTAGACACTATCCAACAGTCCTCGAAAACTACTCAAAATTACAGATAGCAGCTTCATTTCTACCATTCATTGAAGCCGTAATTAATGCAGATGGCGGGAAATGATTTAACCAGAAACATTATTATTGCAGAAAACTTGATGAGATAATACCCAAACCATATCAAGAGTTACGGATTCACAGGTACCAGTAGTTCGCGTTTGTGCTTTTGAGGATGCCCTATTTTGCCTACAACAATACTTCATCTTAAAGGAATCATATAGTCCAAGTAAATAGTTCAAAACATGCTATATCAGGTGTTAAAATAACAATTACATTACCCTAAATGACTATATATAGAACATATTGATCGACTTATAGAAGTCTGGAACTAATAATAAATAATCACAGTTTCTGTCATCATTTTTGATGATACACGCATTGACGAGAATGAAAGTTATAATGCATTGTTGCAATGCCTTAACGTGACCGATGTGGAGTTTCAGAAATCTTGTAGATGTATTAGCTTAATCATTTTAAATATCAATATAACCTTGCTATTGACACAGACACTTCTTACGGTTGTGCAGCGTGTTGGGCTGTAACAAGTTTAACCGTGAGCTAGAATCATCAGGTTATGTCATATGAATTGAGAGAACAAGAGCATGAGGCAATCGGCTGCAATTTGTAGCAGACCAAGTCAAGGATTTTTTTTTAAAAATAAACTAATCTAGATCCTTTAAAAATTTTAAGAGCAAGATTGCATTACCTTGGGCTATAGAACACTTGGAATGCGCTCTTGCTTGACAAAGCATTAGCTACTGAAGAGAGAACACAGGGATAAGTATTCTGATTTTTAATAATCGAATCAGGCAGTGCATTTCTAGGTCGAGCAGCTCTTCTAATTCCCAACCTTAGTTCTCCACCATCTCCCCTACATTAACCATATTACACATTAATAAGGATTTATTATCTAATTTCATAGGAACATATAATACATTTGCTATTTTACTCCCTCCACCCCACCCCATAAAAAATGAGGAAAGAAACAAACAGAAGAACTTATTTTCTTTTACTTCTAGAATTTTCCCTTAGAAACACAAGTTTTATTCTGTGTTCAACTTGTATCATTCTCAAGAACACATTTTAATTATGAAAGATAAAATACACACCTAGTTATCGCAGACCACATACCTTCTTCCCATTCATATTCACTAGAAATCGTTTTTGAAGTTTAGTTCAGTTCATTTAATATCTCATTTCTTGGCATTCTTATGTAATTACATTCTTCCTGAATCTAACTTTTCCCCAATAGGTCAGCAGAATTAGAGACAAAATAGAGGCTTAACTCATATGGCTTTTAGTATATGGCTCTACAATGTAGGAGTTTACCTCAGAAAGAGAACTGCATCCCCTGATACAAGATTTTTTTGGCTGACGAACATACTCCATCCAGTAGTGAGCAAATGCCGCCTTGGCTGACCTGCACATTTAGCATCAAACTGACAGAATTTCATACTCAGAAAAACGGTAGAATTAAATCTAATACCTCTATAAATGTGACGGAATTTCCATTCAACGCCATGTAGGTCTTTAGCTATAAGCTCCTGGGAGGGCCTTTGCTCTTTATAATCCTATTAGAAAAAATGTAGCACAAAATTTGTAAGAAATTTCCCCTAGATATGACCTATCAAGTGCAATTAGATGCTGAAAGGCAAGAAGAATGTCAAACCAGGGGCGGGAAACAATCTTCGGCAGCCCTACGAGGGACAGAAAATCCCCCGTGGGTACTGGTGTCAGAAGCAGTAAGAGTCTTGCAAAACATGTGGGAGGTCGATTTTGCCGGTGTAACTCCATCCCCGTCTTCATGGACTCCTATCCTTTCAATCTCTTTGTCATCTAATTTTGCTCCAATTAACTGCATAATAATAATTATTGAAACTTCACTTATGAGAACAAATCTAAATCACTTAAAAGAAGAACTGCTCAAAGACAAAATTCGCCAGTTTGAAATCAAGAAAAAAGAAGATGAAGCACACCAAGACGCCAATTTTTTATAATAGTCAAGAAGGCAACTTTACACTTCAAATGTATATCTTTCTGAAATCAAACAGAAAATTCAGAAAAAGAAAAAGAAAACGCAACTGAAGAATTCATAATCATAAATCATACGTCTGTTAGGGGGAGTACTGTCAGCTGAGCATAGACATCATCATTTTCCCTGTTAGCCTGTTTCAAGAAATTATACACACTAATCAAGAAGAAATATCAAAAACCAAAAAAAATAATAAAATACTATAAAGGAAAATAATTATGGGGAGAATATAGAATACAATGAAAACAAGAGTTTAATCTCAAGTATCTTACAAGTAGTTGTACATCTAGAACCCTGCAAAAGATCTGGGGAGGGAGATCGAAATTGGACATACCCCTTGAAGCAACTTGTTCCAAATGGCCTTGAGGGAAATGCACCACTAAATTCCCTTTCTTGGGCAAGGTTGTGAGAGGGCCAGCACAGGCATATAGAATGATACTGAACTAGGAGAGAAAGGTACAGATGCAGCTATAGATTGATACTGAACAAGGAGAGGAAGAGGCAGATGCAGCATTTGAAGAGCATGAGGAAGTAGAAGTGGACAAAGAGCAATAAACACAACAACTACTTCCCAGTTTGTCACATTCTCCTCCATTGTTACATGCATTTTTCACCACCTCACCCACTGCAAGGTTCAGATCAATTTCCATTAATTCCCCGAGAGGTGGTGCTTGTTTTTTTATACTTAAAACTATATAGCATTACACCACCACAAGAAACAAAAAGTAGCCAACCCACTACCCAGAGAAAGAGGCAGAAATCATTTAAGTTGGTTTTGGAAGTAATCAAGTGGTTTTTGGAAGAGTTTCTGTATACCAACAAACATTAAAAACTCAGTATATTGAAAGCAAAAATAAGGACTCCAATAGTGACCAAGAAATCAATAAAGATGGTTTCTATAGTTCAAGAAACTGTAAGAATTTATAGAGGGCTTCAACAAAAATCAACAGGAAATACATATTTGAAGTGTGGTGTTTCAAACCATGAGAAGAAGACAGAGAGCATCAAATAATAACAAGAAATTCAGAGTATGATTCTTCCCCCATTTTGCAGTTCTGAGCAGACACGGACAACAGGATAGAAAAAACTGAAACAAAAGGCAAAAGAGGCCAATGTGCTATTCCACTGTCGTACGCACTCTGAATGTGTGCGTGAGAGAGAGAGCTGTGTCAAGTGGAGAGGACAAGTTAAAGACAGTACAGAACCAACAGCCTACCACCCTTTTTCTTCCTCTTAGATTTTTGATTTTCAGGAAACAAAAATGAAATTAACAAAATCTCTGTTTTCATAAATTTCCTGTCGACGCATGGTCTTATCCACCTAGACAGTGGTTGCGTATGATGAGGATTAATTTTTTTTTTATTTTAATAAAAATTGATAAAATGTATAGTTGAAAAGTCAATAATTAAAATTAATTATTGATTTAAATTTGAACTAAAATTTTAATTTTTACCAAACATGGGCAAATGTTCATATTTTTTTGACGTGTTCACTTTTCACAAAAAATATCTTTAGAAATATCTTCAGCTTAATATATGAATACGAATTTTTCTTGCCACTACTTTTAGAAATAAAAAAGGATGTACAGCACCAGTTTTTTCCTTTAAATTTTGTATCAATTCAATCAATAATAGAATAGTATCAATTAAACGACTTTTAACAAGACGTGACAGGATAGAACTTAGAGTGTTGAGTGAGACGAATCGAACAACGAATTTTTTCGTAAAGGATGAGCCAAACCATGCTTTGATTGAGTGAGCTAACTTGCTTGCAAGCTGAGCTCGACGTTAGGCGAGTCGAGCGATTAACCATATCTCATTTAACACCTATGACGCTGTCCTTTCTTGTATCGATAAAATTAACTTATTATATTGTCCTCATACTAGAAGGAGAAAGAATTATTAGTATATAATTCTATAAATGAAATTAGTTCTAGAGGTCATTGACCTATTAAATTTTTGTGAAAAGGTCCTCAATTTTGTTTTGACATTTAAGCACCCAACTTTTATATGTTTTAGACTAACTTTCATCAATCTGTCCACTTAAAATTATGTTTAAGATGTAAAACTTTTAGTTAAAATAAATAATAAAATGAAATAGATCAAAATGAATAGAAAAATATCGTTATTATGGACGAAGAGAATGCCAATTGACAAAGTAAATGAAGAGTCGTGCTTAGAATACATTTCATGAAAGGTTTGTCGTGAGAATCTCTAGAGTTGTAGATGGTGATTGGAAGTGGTATTTCTATTTATTTATTTCATTCGTCAAACAATATTTCTATGCGCGACTTTTAATAGTTCTCAACAGATAAAAGTGATAAAACATATCGAAGGACTACAAACTCACTCAAAAAAATGTAGACCATCGTACTAAAAAAAAGGATTAAAAATCCATTTTGCTATGGAAGTCGTGTAATCTTCATTTTTAGCCCCCGTTTGATACTTCTTTTAAAAAAAAAAGAATAATAAAACTCATTTTCAATCGTATTCTTTCAATAAAATAATTTTGCAATCAATTATTCTACAAAAGGTAACATAGATTGATAAAGATTCTCGTTGTGGGGTACTAATTAATAATTATCCCATTTTCACATAAGTGGAAACGCCATTCTCTTTTTTAAAAATTCACAAATTTTCTTATTTTGGTAAACTTGCTTATAAGTAAATTTGTATTTCATTTATGGTCTGTACGAGTCACTGCCTGAGGGATCATATCATAAACAGTCAGTGATTATTAAAGAAAATTAAAAAAGAAAGAAAGAGAGAGTTGTCAATTTAGGTGGAGCCCACTGAGTTCGGCAGCAAGTATCGTGGGCGTGTTCTGACTCAGTGAGTGAGCGGACCCAGCAATCCACTCTTTATACTCTCAAGTCTCATCACTCTATTTCTTCCATATTTTCGCTATTACACACATTGTCCCGTGCGTGTATCTTAATCATCATAAAGGAAATCTTGACGTTCCTGAAATGAAACTATTCTCACTAAGTCCTATGATATATATTAAGAGTCCGTTTGGTAGAGATTAAAATCGGATTAAAATTGAAAAACTAGCCGTTATTGTTGACTTTTATTAGACGAGTGAGACCCAATAACGCTCATATTTTCAATTTTAATTGGATTTTAATCAGTACCAAACGGGCCCTAAGATTTTCATTTTCATTCTTCTACTTATTTTCAATTACATATTATTCAATAAATAATATTTTCCATTATTCAATACTACATTTTCCTTCTTTTTCAACCACACATTCTCCATCAATCTACTATTCCAAAATACATTCTTCCAAAATAATATGGCTCAAACACACCCTAATCTTTTATCTGTCGTACATAAGTCTCCAGTTTTTACACTGGGCTTGTTTGGTGTAATTTTTGTGAAAAATAATTTTTTTTTAAGAATCTATTATTAAAATGTAGAAAAAATTTACGAGTTTACGCATAAAATTATTCTATTGAAAAAAAATATAATTAAAAAATGAGTTAAAACAGTACACACACACACACTTTTAGTTTAATGATTTTAGATAAATTACTCTTCTAAAATAAGTCCAATCAAAACATGAGAATTGAGTATCTAGAAGAATAACGTAATAAAACAATGTTAAACAGTAGTATATGTAACAATCAATTAATATAAAAATAAACACGTGGAGAGATTTAGGCGGGATTGGGTTGAGCTGTAGCCCGATCCAACCCTCGTAATTTTTTTGTTTTACGCATTAGTCTGACTTATAGTTCAATCCTAAATCCGTCTGACATGTCCCTTAACTTATAAGTTAGTCCCATTTAAATTGACATTAAATTTAAAATTAAAATGTTACTTAATTACCCCTTAAAACAAATGTTTTAACATAGCATGAGTAAAAACTAAAGGCAAATTAATTACTACAAAAAATAACTATTTGAAACCCGAATAATTCTCCTTGTACAACTTTGAGTTACAACAATGGATGACAACCTCTCACAAGGGGGTGGGGCTCAAGAATAAAATAATCGAGGGCCCCATCCCTCTTGTTAAAGGTTGTCATCCATTGTTGTAATCGAAATATTGTACATGTAGCATTTCTCTTTGAAACACATGCAAGAGAAGGGGCGTGAAGATGCTATGTGCGGTGATGGCAGAAGAAAGTGAATACACAGTCGGATGGCCTGCGCTTTTGGCGCTGCCTAAATACCCCACCTACATTCCCGATTTCTCTCTATAGTCTATACGCACATTGTCTAGGAAATGCAGACCGTATTTACCCTTAAAGTTATATGATAATTACGGAATTGCCAATGGAGTGGAATCCCTCTTTTTTTTTCGTTCGCTATAAATGACCGGCTTTATTTATCTTTTAGCACACAAGCATTCCAAAAGCTTTAATTTTACTTAGGTGAGTTTGGAAGGATGGAAAATGAGGAAATGAAAATTAAGAGGAATTTAACTTTCCTTTTTTTTTTTTTAAACCCATTTTAGTCCTCCGTAATTTCATTTAAGAAAAGAAAAAACTTTCCCACAATTTCAGCGTACGTTATTCACATTGATGATTCACGTAAATTGTAATGGACAATCAATTTTAGCTACACATTTCATGTGTATCTCTCAATTTTCACGTTCAGGGTGGACAATGCTATTCATCCTCTTAGACTCACGTCTATGTTCTAATGTAGAAGAATATCTACGTGATTACTTGCATTTTAATGGAAGCAAGATACACTCGTCTCACCTTGTTGTATCACGAGGACAAGTCGCAATACTTTTGTTGCATCAGTATATAAACTGCAGAGAACTTGAATGATTAAGGAAGCAAGATACCCTCGTGTCATATTTATTACTTATTTACTTTTGAATTTATTGTGTTATTTATTTGTTCGCGAAAGATTATTAATAAATATGAAAATTACAAAATATGTGAAATAATATTGAGTGCTTTTTTTTTTTTGTATATATGGTTGAAATTAAAATTTAACTTTTAACTTTGAAGTAAAAGTAACTTTTAATTTCCTAAAAATGTTTCCAAATAACTTTCGAATTTTTTTGTATGGAAAAAGGTATTCAAATATTTTAAGGCCTTTTAATGACCTATCGTGGGCTCAATATTCCCAGGTAGTGGGCTTGGCCTAGAAAAGCAATTTTATAGGACCCGATTACCCACAAATATAGATTAATAAGAAAATTACCTTTTGGCTAAAAATATGAAAGAAAAGATAATAAAGAGAAAAAAAAAAAGTGTATTAATAATACTAAAAAATATGCTGAATATAAAAAATCAAATCAAAAGAAAAAGTAACTAGCTTGAGACCATTTAAATTGAGTAATATTATTTATCAGGAGTTCACATGATCACAATTACGATGAATAGCATTATCCATTTAAGCCCTTAAAGAGTTTATGATATGATTATTATATCCACATAAATGACCAAAACTTAGGTCCATAAATAATCATGTCTGGCATAAAAACTTTGAAAATTGAATAATACTATTCCCCTGTTTGGTTGGACTAAAAATCATATTTTTAATATATTTTGGAAAAAAGTTGATAAAAATCGTGGACATCGTAAAGCGTGCAATTAAAAAAGAACTTCAGAAACTTTAAAAAAAATTTGGGGCCAAACAGGGGCTATGATCATCATCATGTTCAACTCCAATTCTAACTGGTATTGCAACTCACACCTCACTGTGATCAATTCTAAATTTTATATGATCACCATTTGTAGTATGTAAGCTCTATACCATCTAGGCCAGTGTTGAGAATAGCTATCGGTGATAATAACATTACTCCTCACATCTTTATTTGGTCTTACATGAATAATGAATGATATGTAACACAATTGGTAGCACTACTCTTTTTGAAAGCGATTTATTGCCACCTAGGTTAGTATTACCAATTGTAAACAGTAATGCTACATTGCAATACTCGTTTACATTTAGTGGTGGCAATTGAATCGAGCGGTTCGTCCGTTCGACTCGTACTTTAGACGCCCACGAATCGTTCGGACTCGTCAAAAAACGAGCACGAGCCGAGCAGGGGGCTCGGTAGAAGAGCCGAGCCTACTCGACTCGTCAAATTGATGAGCCACTCGGCGAGTAGCTCGCCGAGCGGCTCGTTTAGGCGAGCCCACGAGCTCGGCTCGGGGGCTCGCCTATTTTTGTGAGCCACGAGCTGCTCGTCTCGTGGCTCGCATAATTTATAAAAAAAAATAATAATAATTT
>CAIGRF010291936.1:31740-45295 GCA_903798235.1 Fraxinus ornus | reverse complement strand
GGGGTGAGGGGGTCAATTATATTATATTACAAATAAATATTAAATTTAATAAATTAATTGAAAAATATAATTAATTATTTCAAAAAAAAACGTGAGTTTTGTAAAGTTAAACCTTTGGGCCTGATTTTTGATTTCATGAAAGATAAAGCCTGATCCATGAATTTTTCTCATTCAGTATTCACACTACTCTCTTTATTTAACCAAGCAGCAGGACGACTCTAGTAAGACATCCGCAGTTTTTGTGCATTGTGGTGGGAAAAAAGTCCTTCAACTTGGTTGTTTTTAACTATGTATGGTTGCATTTTGTATGGTCTAGGCACTGATGCCTCAAAACTTTTCCGTGCTTAATGGATGACTATAACCAGATACATTTAACTGCGTATTTGTGCAACCATCTCATTCTCATTTTCATTTTTTTTCTCTTTCTTCATTTCAACCACACATTCTCCCAATAAAATAATATTACACATTTTCCCAATAAAACTTTTCATAACTTTTCCACCACACATTCTCCCATCAATCACTATTCCAAAAAATTTATTCTCCAAAAAATGGGTGTCAAAACTGAAAATTTTTCCTATGTCAAAATTCTATTTACGTTACACAATTCCTAATGAAAAAGGACGTGTTAGTTGCATAAATTCACATTTCTCTTAATGTGAGAAAAAAATGAACAAGAACTGCGAACATTTGAAAGGTGCATGCTGCAGTTAAAAAGTATACAATTTTTTTCTTTTTCGATTGATTATGATAAATTGAACCAAAGGTAATGTGTTGATATGCTTGAACCAATAAATGCATTGTGTCATATTAACCAATACGGAATAAGTTGTACACAAATGATATCCATCGAACAAAGCTCTATGGAATTATGTTAACACAAAGCACAATATTTCACGGGAACATAAAATAATTGAGGGAATCAAAAAAACAAGAGGGAATCAAAAAACAGAATAACTCACTTAAATTTAATGAATATTTGAAGGAATCAAAAAACATGTGAGAAAACAGTCCCAAATAACACCAAGCAGATAATAGGAATGAAAGAATACCAAATATTTTTCGCCCTTGGACCTGGATGTTTACCCTAGAAATGACTAATCAACACGTTGAGCATCCATCAAAGTGGTTATCGCTCTAATCCACTAGAAACCAACAAAGATTATCAATACAAGAGTCAAAATACAGAAATCCAAACGGATTTAACCCTCGACCCAATTTTCTTCTTTCAAGAACACTCATCCACGATTACACCAAAAAACCAAATGTTACTACTCAATCATGAACATATTCACCAAAATTTTACAGCAATCTACACTAGATTTCACCAAGAATATCTAGAATTAACAGATTACAGACGAAAATCAAGAGTTTTCAGAGAAAGAACAGAGAGAGTAGAAATAAGAGAAAACCCCGGACAATATCTCAAACATTCAGTAAAATGAATATTCAAGCCAATAATACAAAAAAAGGTCAAAAGCATCCAACGGTTGCAACACTTTCAAATGGCATCATCACAACCTTTCAAAATAATAACCAAAGTCACATTTTAGTAAACGACAAGAATGCACAAAATGGAAAAGGAATCAGCCGGGTTGCATTCTATCAACTTGGGCTGGACTCGGTTTTCATTAGGTTGTATCATTGGGCCATCTAAATAGGTTACATCATTAAGCCATCTAAATAGGTTGCCTCATTGGGTCAAAGCGTTAAGCACACAGTTTAACAATCTCCACCTTTCTTGACATCTTTGGGTTTTATTGTAGATTAGAGGTTAACTCCTCCTTTGATTTTATTCACTCTATGTACATTCAAAAAACTTAGTTAGTGATAACATTATTCTGTGATAGTCAGAGTGTAATTTTCTTGACTAAGGATCAGATGTTTCACGAGAGGACTAAGCACATTGATGTGAGGTATCATTTTGTGCATGATGTGATTGCTCATGGTGATATTTAGTCCGAGTGCAATTTAATTGACTAATGATCTGATGTTTCTCGAACATTGACGTGAAGTACCATTTTGTGTGTGATATGATTGCTCGTGTTGATATCTAGGATAATCCTGCTGATATAATGACAAAATCATTTTGTATTGCTAAGTTTGAACATTGTTTGAACTTAGTGGGTGTTTGTCATTGATTTAGTTCATTGGGACTTGTTTGAAGATGAGGAGTTGTGTTTATTGTTAGAGTTGTGACTTGAAATTTCTTGTGTTGGAATTTAGTTCAGGGTGGATATTTATTGTGGTTTGACCCAAATTCTAGTGGGTATTGGAGTCTAAATTAGAGTGATTTTTAAGAGTTCAAAATTATGGATTGAAGAAAAAGTCTCTGCATTTTCGCTAGTTGGCTGTTCGAGCGATCTCGGTAGAAACCAACCTGAGAGTTTGTCGTCCGCCTGTCGCTCGACTGTCACTCGAGCGACGTGTTTATCCGACCCAGGCCGGTTTCATTTTTGGAGGCATTTTTGGACTCCTATTCTTCAACAAATTGTTCTTAGGGTTTATATATATATAGGCCATGACTTGTAATAAATATAATCATCTTAGCATCAAGAGAATTGAGAGAGAACATTCTTGAGAGCCTAGATTTGAATTGAGATTATTGAAATCTTGATATTGTAAACACAAAACTATTGATTATAGTGGATTCTCCTCCTATAAACTTCTTGTGTTCTTAGTTTCTTCATCTTTATATCGTCATTATCTTGTGATCCGAAATTCATAGCACAATGTTTACAAAATGACATTCTTTCAATCCTTTCAGTACCAAAAAAACCTTGTTTCTTAAGAATGTATAAATTCTTGTCACTAATATGTCCAAATCTTTTGTGCCAAAGTTCATATTTATCAAATTGAGAGACTGTAGTAGCGATATATTGATTTAGTAAGGGCAAAGCTTTCAAAACATAGATCCCATTTAATTTTTCAACATGAATAACTTTAACAAAATCCTTTTGAAGTATCAAGATACCTATATCTATAATGGTATCAAAACCTTCATCATCAAGTGTACCTAAAGAAATTAAATTTCTCTTTAGATTAGGAATGTACCGACAGTGCATTTCCGTTCTTTAATTTTAAAATAATCTTACCAATTCCTTTATTTTTGCAAGAAAAATCAGTTCCCAAAATTACTTGTCCTCCATTAATTTCCAATAAAATTGTGAAGTATTCTTTACAAGGTGTCATATGAAAAGTGTACGTACCCTAAATCAAGAATCCATTCATCTTTAATTGAAAATTGACAAGCCATGTAGATTTGTCCATTTGAGGCTGAAGTTTCTTTATAAGCAATTACAGCTCCACCTTCAATTTTGTTAACATTTTTCAGTTCATCAATCCTCTTGACATAATCTTTTATGAAATGACCCACTTTCCACAAAAGTAAGATTTATTTCATTTAGCTTCATTATTATTTTTATTGAATTTAAGTTTGCCCCTTTTAGAGTTTCTTGGGTATTTTTTTTATTTTCCAAAACTTTTGTTTAAGGAATAGTTATTGTTTCGAATTATTTCCTTTAACATTGTAACCAACTCCGTTTGTGGATGTTTTCAAATCACTTTTAAATTCAAGTTCTTTATTCTTTAAAGAAGAAACAATAAGACCCTGTTTGATTTGGATTTATTTTCCATGAAAGATGGAAATTAAATTCAATTTCCACCTTTTTGCATGTTTGATCGACTAAATTTTTCATGAAATTGGTTTTTCACAATTTCTTCGTTTTTGAAGAAAAGCTTTTCAAGACAATTTTTTTTTTAAAATAAATTTTTGGCATTGGAAACAAATTATATCCCCAATTGTAACAAATTATATCCCTTTAATGGACAATTTTCATGAAAAATAAAACAAAATGAACATCAAAAGATCCAAAATTATAATATTTTCGAGGTAGAAAATTATATCAATCAAACAAAATTAATTGACTCCCAGTAAAATAAATTCTAGGTAATTCAATTATCTGAAATTCATTTTCTTTCCACCCAATTCCATTCTTACAATCAAACGGACCCTAACATCAACAAAAAGTTCTTCAATATTCAAGGGCATTTTTCAATTCCTTATATTTTCAGATAAGGATGATAATAAGACTACAGATTGTTGATCATCAGAAAGTGTCTCATCACTATTGGTGAGATTTTGGGATAATTTATTAAATCTGTCAAGATTACATTTGGGATCAAATTTGAAACTAAAAAAATATTTCCACAAGTAACATTTATTGGGAAGAGTCTTAGTTTTATAAAAGGATTCAAGTTTTGTCTAAATTTGAGTTGCAGTCTCAATCTTTCTTATTTCTCTAATAACACTATCAGATAGATGCAAGCAAATGGTGCTCATACAGTTTCATCTTCAATTCTTTTATTATCAGCAACTATTATGTATTAAAAGAGCCTTCATTTTTTTGACTCCAGAGATTAAAATCTCCTTTGTCATTCCAAATTTTAACATCAACTTTTATACTTCCCACACTTAAACTTTGAAAAATAATTATTGTTTAACAGTTTAAAAATTAAGACAAATCTTGATGTACAGAGTGCAGAGAATACCAATCAACAAATATACACACACAAAGTGCTAATATGCAGAAGCAATTCACACAAATGTACAAGTATATGATCAAATAAATGGGTAACTCCAATATAACAAAATCACAGTATATACAATTTTTCGAAAAATAAAACTTAGTGTAATCTTGAAGAAATCGTTAATCTTAGTTCCCTCAAATTCTAGGGGTATCATATGAACCCTAGACAAAGGAAGATCCAAGAAGGGGTCAACCAAGAGATCCAAAAATATCTTCAGATCGAATAATGATAAGAGAGATAGGGTTAGAAACTCGTTACCAAAGGTCTCGGATCAATAGTGTAAAATAGTGAATACTAGTAGTATTTTACTTTCTCTACAAAAATGAAGATCTAACCTTTTACAGTATAGATCTGTGAAGATCTAGGATTTAATCGTCAAGAACACCAGAAAATCTCAGATCAAAGGATTTAAGTGCAGATCGAAGAGCTCTAATACCATTATTGTAATAAACAGTTCTAGATAACACCAAACAGATAACAGAAATTAAAGAACACCAAAAAGATTTCGCCCTTAGGCCCATATGTTCACAATAAAAAGGGCTAATCACCATGTTGAGCATTCACCAAAGTGGTTATCGCTCTAATCCACTAGAAACCAACAAAGATTATCAGTACAAGAGTCAAAATGCAGAAATCCAGACAGATTTAGCCCTGAGACCCAGTTTTCCTCTCTCAAGAACACTTAACCCCGATTACACCAAGTAACCAAATGTTACTGCTCAACCAAGAATAGATTCACCAAAATTACACAGCAATCTACACTAGATTTCACCAAAAATATCTAGAACCAACAGATTACATACAAAAATCAAGAGTTTTCATAGAGAAAACAGAGAGAGCAGAAATAAGAGAAAACTTTGGCAATATCCTGAATATTCAACAAAATGAAGAGTCAAGCCAATAATACAAAAAAATCAGAAGCATCCAATGGTTGCAACACTTTCAAATGACATCATCACAGCCTGTCAAAATAATAACCAAAGTCACATTTCAACAAAAGGCGATAATGCACAAAATGGAAAATGAGGCAACCGGGTTGCATTCTATCAACTTGGGCTGGACTCGGTTTTCATTGGGTTGCATCATTGGGTCATCTAAATAAGTTACGTCATTGGGTCAAAGTGTTAAGCACACAGTTTAACAGAATAACCCACTTTCTGCCATTTTTCATGGAATCAACATTGTACTTTCATCATGTCATAATAAAACATTGAAGAAAAGAACACTGAATCAATAAAAATATTAAAAAATAGTTGCAGTATAAAACACTTTGTAATCAATATGTGAAAATACATAAAAAAAAAAAAAAAAAATTCTCTCGAAAATATTTAAAAACATCTTATGCACATAAACATCACTTGTCACCGCGGACTAAAAATTCAGACAAAATAAATAACATTATAATTAACATGGAAATCTATTGTTTGATATTTATATGACTTTCTAATCTTCTTAACTCCTGCAAGAAAAATCCAAACCATAAGCAATTATGATAATGATATCTTCTAAACACTAATAGTTAAAGTAACATTTTCGACAGTAGTCGGATGGAATCTATACAAACTCAACAAAACCAATTAATAAATAAATTCTCAGAATGTTAATACACACATAATCTTTGGAAGCAAATAGCGAGAGAAGTCCCAAATTGGCCAAATCTTGAAAGCTCAATAGAAGTATAAAATAAAATAAATATAACTATCATTAAACTCCACATATATAGCCATAAAAAGATCACTATCATCTCCCTAGTATGCTAAGTCCTTATTCCTTCATCTTTGAACACAAGACTATGGCTTAACAAACTGGAAAACTCCAATAACTTAACAGAGAAAAATAGCTAACACTACTTATTGCAAGAGTTAGCATTCACCAAAAAAAAAAAAAAAAAACATGTAAAAAACATTTCATGTANAGATCCCACCACAAATCGAAATGAAAAAATAACAATCAATAATAAAATACAGCAACCCGTTAAGAAAACTAGAAAAAGATTGAGTGACTGACCTGGAAATTGAGATCAACGAAATCGTAGAAAAATATTAGCAGAATTGTTTGCAAAATTGAATTATGAGTGAGACAAAATTGAGAGAGTGAAAGGACAAGGAGAAAGATGTGTGAGAGAGGGAACAGAGTGGCCTTAATTGCAGTTTGCACATATGACAGTGCCTCGGGAATCAAAAGAGTGAGAAATATAATTGAAAATTCAATTTTTTGGGGCATCGAGATCCCGCCTTTAGGTTTCAAATTTTGATCGGACTGGCTCTTGAGTTTTGATAATTTCAACCACGAGCTTTTAATCGTTTAGTAAGAATTAAAATTAGATTTTTAGTGAATTATGATATAAATTTTTGAAATATGTGATTGAAAAAATATGAGAACCATGAAATATATAATTTATATTTATTATTTGATTTTAATTTATATTAAAATTAAATTTTAACCTAATTCAAACATGCCCTAAATTTTATAAAATTACAAATTGGAAAGAATATTTGTCAGACAATCAATTCTTTCATAAACGCTAAAACCCAAAAAGTCCAAACCACTCTCATTTTTTAGGGTGTGTTTGAGCCACATTATTTTGGAAGAATGAATTCTGGAATAGTAGATTGATAGATAATATGTGGTTGAAAAAGAAGGAAAAGTTATTGATGTGATGTAAAATATTATTTTATTGAAGAATGTGTGGTTGAAAATGAGTAGAAGAATGAGAATGAAAAAAATAATGTATACCAAACAGGGCCTTAACTCAAAAATTTGATGAAATTTTGTGCCATGTGAGCACCTACGTCCCAAGTCGAAATGCCAACAAGTGATGGATGAAGAGTAATATCTGAACATCATTTTGAAGTTCAGCGACGTCTTACTACCCGACCCTAAGTTGAGTCATTTTTGAAATAATTAATCCAAAGGTGAAAAAGATGATTGGGGTCTTTTCAGATTTCCAAAAGATTGCTTTCTTCCCATCAAACTCACTTTTCAATCTCTGTCACCTAATTCAACTTCCCTTGACTCATCCGCCATCGCCATTCTCGCTGCTTTACACACACAGAGAAAGAGAGGGAGGGAGGAATACAAACAAAATGCGCTTCCTCATATTTCTCTTTCTCCTCCACCAACTCTACTCTACAGCAGCAAGACCGTCCCGGACGCCGGAATACAACGCATTGCTCTCTATCAAATCCGCCATTAACGATGACACTCAGTCCGCTTTGGCCTCCTGGGACGCCTCAACCAGTTACTGCGCTTGGCGGGGCGTCACGTGCGATACCTCCCGGCGTCACGTGACTGCACTGGACATCTCCAATCTCGGTCTCTTCGGTACCCTCTCCTTCGACGTCGGCCACCTCCGGTATCTTCGAAATCTCTCCGTCGCTGCCAATAGTTTCTCTGGATCCATCCCTGCTGAAATCTCCCATATCCCAAACCTGCGTTATCTTAATCTCTCCAACAATGGCTTCAACTCAAGCTTTCCGATACAGCTTTCCCGCCTCAAAAATCTCCAAGTTCTCGACCTTTATAACAATAATATGACTGGTGAGTTTCCAGCACAACTGTCTTTACTCATTACTCTTCGTCATTTAAATTTCGGGGGAAATTTCTTTACCGGTCAGATTCCGCCGGCGTTCGGCACCTTCCCCAACCTTGAATACCTCTCGGTTTCGGGTAACGAGCTCACTGGGTATATTCCCCGGGAGATAGGAAACTTGACTGAACTCAAGGAACTTTATATTGGCTACTTCAACAACTTTTCTGGTGGTATACCTAAGGAGATTGGAAACTTATCGGAGTTGATGAGGTTTGACGCTGCAAGTTGTGGGCTCTCCGGGGAGATACCGGTAGAACTCAGCAAGTTGCAGAATCTGGATACTCTCTTTCTTCAAGTGAACGGCCTTTCTGGTTCCTTGACTAAGGAGCTTGGGAAGTTAAAGAGCTTGAAATCAATGGATTTGTCTAACAATATGCTTTCTGGTGAAATACCACCCAGTTTTGCCGAGCTCAGAAATCTGACTCTGCTAAATCTTTTCAGGAACAAGCTTACAGGATCCATACCCGATTTTATTGGGGAGTTACCTGAGTTGGAGGTTTTACAGTTGTGGGAAAACAACTTTACAGGAAGCGTTCCACAGAACCTGGGGACTAATGGGAATCTTAAGGAAGTAGACGTTAGCTCCAACAAATTGACCGGAATCCTGCCGCCCAATCTTTGTAATGGTAATAAGCTTCAGAAGATAATCACTCTAGGAAATTTTCTGTTTGGTCCGATCCCGGAATCCCTTGGTCAGTGCGAGTCACTGAGTCGAGCACGGATGGGTGACAACTATCTGAACGGTTCGATTCCAAAAGGACTCTTTAGCTTGCCTAAGTTAACCCAACTCGAGCTCCAAGATAATCTTCTCTCTGGTACTTTTCCAGGGACAGAAAAATTGTCGAAGAGTCTGGGGCTGATTAGTCTTTCTAACAATCATCTCAACGGGGAATTGCCCCCAAGTATTGGGAATTTTGCCGGTGTTCAGAAGTTATTGCTGGATGGGAACAAATTTTCAGGCTCGATTCCATCTGAAATTGGGAAGTTACAGCAGCTATCAAAGATGGATTTGAGCAATAACAATTTTTCTGGCCCCATTTTGCCGGAGATCAGTAAGTGTAAGCTGTTGACATATGTTGATCTCAGTCGAAATCAATTTTCAAGTGAGATTCCAACAGAGATCACTGGTATGAGGATTTTAAACTATTTGAATTTGTCAAGAAATCATTTGGCCGGGAGCATTCCAGCTTCGATAGCTAGTATGCAAAGTTTAACTTCTGTTGATTTTTCGTATAACAATTTGTCGGGGTTGGTTCCCAGCACTGGACAGTTCAGTTATTTCAATTTCACTTCGTTCTTGGGGAATCCCAATCTTTGTGGCCCGTATTTGGGGCCTTGCAAAGAAGGCAACATTGGAGTCCAAAGGCCACCTAAGAAAGGGACTCTGTCTCCTTCCATGAAGCTTCTGCTTGTGCTTGGATTGCTTGTATTTTCCATTGCATTCGCAGTGGTAGCAATTATTAAGGCCCGTTCATTGAAAAAGACAAGTGAAGCTCGTGCCTGGAAGCTTACTTCTTTCCAGCGCTTGGATTTTACATGCAATGATGTTTTGGATTGTTTGAAGGAAGATAATATTATTGGGAAAGGAGGCGCTGGTATTGTTTACAAGGGGTTGATGCCTAATGGTGAGCAGGTTGCTGTTAAAAGGTTAGCCTCAATGAGTCGAGGTTCTTCCCATGACCATGGTTTTAATGCTGAGATACAGACATTAGGGAGGATTAGGCACAGACACATTGTTAGATTACTAGGGTTCTGTTCCAATCATGAAACAAATCTTTTGGTGTATGAGTACATGCCTAATGGGAGCTTGGGGGAAGTGCTTCATGGCAAGAAAGGAGGTCACTTGAATTGGGATACAAGGCATAAGGTTGCTGTGGAGGCTGCAAAGGGGCTTTGCTATCTTCATCACGACTGTTCACCTTTGATTGTTCATCGTGATGTTAAATCCAATAATATTCTTCTGGATTCTAATTTTGAAGCTCATGTAGCTGATTTCGGACTAGCCAAATTCTTGCAAGATTCTGGAGCATCGGAGTCCATGTCGGCCATAGCTGGTTCTTATGGATATATCGCTCCAGGTATGACATAGTAACTCAAGTTTTGAAATTCGGGAGATATGTGAGTCAAATGTTTTTGGTGATGACTGACTTTTTTGTTATGTGAGTAGTTAATTGTCAACGATATTAGATTTCATCAACTCACTTTTCACTGATGATCATATTCCTTAATTGAGACGTAGCATTCATTTGTTTCTACTTGTTGCCTGAGTTGACTTGTTCACTTCCTGTTAACATAATAAGGGTTCTATTCTTGTGTTTATGTGTCTGTAATGATCAGTCCCTTTCACTTTTCAATTGGCATCCCACTACCAAAGAGAATGGCTACAGGAGAACATGAACATAATCTTTGACTAGCGATTTAAAAATGATTGTACCTATCTATTTGTAGTTGAACCACGCATGAAAAATGATATATTGATACTGAGATGCTGTTGAAAATTAAGTGTTTTATTAAACCTTGATTTATTGGTTTAAATTTAACCTTTTTAGAGTATGCCTACACGCTCAAGGTGGATGAGAAGAGTGATGTGTACAGCTTCGGTGTGGTTCTTTTAGAACTTGTAACTGGAAAGAAACCTGTTGGGGAGTTCGGGGATGGTATTGACATAGTCCAATGGGTTAAGAAAATGACAGATGGGAAGAAGGATGAGGTGCTCAAAATCCTTGATCCAAGACTACCTACAGTTCCTCTCCATGAGGTGATGCATGTATTCTATGTTGCAATGCTGTGTGTTGAGGAACAAGCTCTGGAACGCCCCACCATGCGTGAGGTGGTGCAATTACTTACCGAGCTTCCAAAGCCAGCAAGCTCCAATTCAGGAGATTCAACAGTCTCGGAATCCCCTGCTACATCGAATTTAGCATCTCCAGCCACACCAACAAAGAACTCGGAGGACCACCAGCCACAGTCACCAGATCTTCTTAGCATTTAAGGCGCTTTATCTTTATCTTTATCTTTTTTTTTTTTTCCACTGTATTGTTCATGCATTTCAATTTTTGTATAGTAATAGGGTTGATAGGCATTTTTCTAATGCTATAACTTATGTTCATCATGTGCTGGCTGTGATTCTGTGACTTGCAAAAGTAGAGTTGAAAATCCCATTAGGTTTTGGTCCATAGAGTAGTGTGCTTTATTTGAAAACTCAACTGCATAATTGGTTTGACTAAATGGATTCCTGTGCAATGATTTCAATTAAAGAGGCTGGAGGTGGGATATAGAACTCCGCTATATGTAGAAACGTTTTTCGAGTCACTAAGGCCTATTTGATTGAGGTGGTTTTCCATGAAAAATTGAAGAGAAATTACATTTCCACACAAATGACGTTTGATTGGCCACCAATTCTTGGCAATTGAATTTCCACATTTTGGCCCACACTTGCACAATTCTTGGTTTTTGAGGAATTGTTTTTTCCATGATTTTGGTGGCAAATGGTTTTCTAGCCTTTTTTTTCTTTTCTTTTTTATTGTAATGAAAACAAATTCTTTGGACAATTGTAAAAAAAAAAAATTCTTTAATGGACAATTTTCATGAAAAATAAACATCAAAAGATCCAAAATTTCAACATTTCTCATGTAAAAAATTATAGCAATCAAACACAATTAGTTGATAATTTTCAGGAAAACAATTCTAGACAATTTAATTCTCTGAAATTCTTTCCACTCAAATTCCACTCTTGCAATCAAAAGAACCCTAAGATTTGAAGTCGAGTCGATCTATAGACATCATCATTGTGGTGAAGGTGGTATCATTATAGTGAGGAATAAAAGAATAAAGGCTTGTTTGGCTCAAAAAAGAAATGGTTTTCAATCACACATTCTTATTAAAAAAAAAAAAAAAAATATTTCTCTTGAAAAAATCAGTATCAAACAAGCTTTAAGTCTGAATAAGCTTAGACAATACAACTAACAAATATTTGACAATTCTATGTAGTTATAAAACATTATTAGGCAAATCAGTAAAAATGTTTGATTTTCACACGTTGGTTAGAACTTAGATCCCGTTTGATTGCCACATTTTTCATTAAAAATGTCACATTCGAGAAAAACGAATTTCACTTTTGCCGTTTGATTGCAACGTAGAAATGGAAACCGAATTCCAAAGTACAGCCACTTTAAACTGCATTTTCTTTGTTTTCATAGAAATCGAATTCTTATGGGTTTGATGAGTTTTTTATTTTTATTTTAACTAACATGGAATTGAGATTTTTTTTTACCTTTGCCTATCAAACGGACCCTTAGTAAAGTGGACTGTAAAGCATGAGTCATTTTCGTTTTTTAAGCTTTTGAATCGTTAGTTAGAGATTTTGTTCCTCTTCAAATCTCAAATTTGTTTGGTTCATCTTTATAAATTATTTTTAAAACCACTTTTTAATTAAGTAATTGACGGATTTAATAAATTAATAAATAGGTCGATTATAATTTATAATATCAAAGTATCAAACCTCATCCCACCAACCGGACACAGACATTCATGCACATGCATTAATGGTTGAAGATTCTAACTATTATTATTTATTAACATTGGAGTCTAACATCCACTAAAATCACAAAAAAGAGAGTAATTTGATACGTGCATGCTTACGAGTTACGAACAACAATTATTGCTCACTGATTGATAAGTATTAACGTACTTAAATCAAACTTTTAATTATTTTCTCACAATTAGGTGCAATTCATATAATTGACTAATAAAAGGCAGACGGTGTTATAAATTTATTTTTAAATTATCTTTTAAAAAAAGGATTTCCTACAAATGAGTCTCTTTCTCCAATTAAATTACATCCAACCCATCAACCTTATCTTAGAAATTTAGGACTGTTCTCTTTGTCGTTTACAAACCATTTTTTGTTTTCGATTTTTCAAAATAGTGAAAACGTATTCTCTTTCCTATTTTTGAAAACGTGTTTTTGAAAACAAGTTTACAATTTACAAAGAAAACTCAAAACGACAAATTTGTCATTTTGGGTGTTTTCAGTTACAACTTGGCTAAAATTTTCAATATTGGATTTTTGAAAATATTTTTCAAAATGGCAAAAAAATACATTTTCAACCATTTCAAAATTGACACTCAAAATGATTTCAAAACTCAAAACGGAAAATTGAAATACGAAGAGAACAACCCCTTAATTTTTCAACAAAAATAAGCTTAATTTGATACTCTAATTACTTGTAGGGGTGGGCGTGGGTTGGGTTGGGTTGGTTTTTGCCCCAACCCAAACCCAACCCAACGTGGTCGGTTTGATCTAAAATCAAACCAACCCAACCCGTGTAAATGTCCCAACCCAACCCAACCCAACCCAATCAAGTGTCGGTC
>CAIGRF010291936.1:5931-31410 GCA_903798235.1 Fraxinus ornus | reverse complement strand
GTCGGGTTGGGTGGTTTTTGTCGGGTTGGATGGGTTAACCCACAACCCGACCCAACCCGACCAACTTAACCTTGCCAATCAACCCAACCCAAGAAAAAAATGAAAAAAATCGACCCAACCCGGTCGGGTTGGGTTGGGTCGGGCGGGTTGATCGGGTTGGGCGGGTTTTTGCCCACCCCTGCGCATGCAATTATTTTATTTTTCTAGTTTGGTGGGTGGGTGACCACTAGTTTTCGAGGGAATCGCATAGGCATTTTTGTAAATGGTCCCATTTTAATAAACCTTTTAGTAGGAAGTGACAATCAATTAAAGTTTCAAAAAAAAAAAGAGGCGGCAATCGATTCTTCTGCTTTAAACCAAACATTTAACATCAACCAATAATCAAGCATAAAGCAGAAAATATTTTTTTTAGCACAAAAGTCAACTAAAAATTGCACTAAACTCCTTGAAGAATCGATTTATTATACCGAGAATTTATCTCTTTTTAAAAGTTCCAAAAATTGGTCAGTATTTTTTTTTTTTTTTTTGTTTCACAAACCTTTACAGATTTGAAACTATCGCTAATTGATATTGAAATTCTTTTCATCTCCTTACAAAGGAAATGCCCTTCTCAATACTATATTAAACTTGATTCGGTTATCATTCCAATCAAAATATTGGATCATCGTGTTACTAGTTAGATTGGTGAATTGATGATCAGACCGATAAGTTATTGCTTAAAAAAAAAATTGAAGTATAATTTTTTTTTCTTCAAGACAATTAGAATTTTTAAGTTATTTATCACTAATTATTTATACCTATCTAAATTAGTGATTTTGTAAACGTATTTATTAGCGATAATGGTTAATTTTTAATTTTATATATTGTATTAAAAAATTTATGATATTCCCATTTTTGTTATGTATAAATCATTTATTAGTTATAGACCAAAAATTTAGGTTATTATATATTCAATTCATCTTAAATAAAATTAAAATTTTCATATATAATAAGTCGATAAAATAATTATTTGGTATTACAAAATGAAAGAATATTGGACCAATTTATTTCAAAACATTTCTAGAAAATAGTAAATAATTTATGAATTACACATAACTAGTTACACAAAAATGACTACAAACTATTGCTCGATTTGGTGGTTAAGTGTTCAATTCCATGAACTCTAAATATTCGAACTAAAAATTTTATCCAGTCATCTACGCCGACACTTTGATCGCCCGGCCAGGCTGGATTTAACTGGGTAAGCATCCAACTCTTTCTTTGCCTTCTCCAAGCCAACCCTGTGAAAAGGATGAAGTTTATTATGGAAGTTGTAAAATCTCCTACCTTCATACAAATGACCCCAAAATACACGATTGAGGATGTTTTGCATCTTCTTTCAAACCTCTTGTACTCATTTAGAGTATCAAATGGGTAGATCTCCTCGACCCCATTTAGGCCAAGTCGTACTCTGGAAGCAAAGAAGGGAAGTTCCATCACATGAAAGATGAAACTTCATTATTAGTTAGAGAATATTGCAGCAACGGTCTAACATTTTTAATTTTTGCAGACTTTACCATAACCTTTATTTTGTCTAGCAAAGGTCCCTAACTTTTCAAAAATATACATCGGAATCCAAATAAATGAAAACCATTTGACTATTAGTTGACCAAGAAAATTGAACTTTGACCAATTTTGACTAAATTGAGAAGGGATAAAATGGGAAGTTTAAAATTACCACATTTTAAATAAATAAACAAAAAAAATAAAAAAATGGTTTCTTCTTCACCCCCCACAACTGAAAATCAGACATCACCACCGATTATATTCTTCCCCAACATTGCCCAAACCGTCGGACCATATATCACCGAAAAGTCTTCATTCTCATCTATACATCCTACTCATCCACCAGCCCTAACTCTACCAAATATTGTCGGAATAACCACAAAAAAATCCCACTCGCGAACTCAAAAACTGACAGCAACTCCTCCGATCACACCCACTGTTGCGGAATATCACCAATCAAATCCCACATTCTAGATGTCTAATCTAATGATGGTATTTCAACAAAAAAAGGTGACAAACAATCAATGCATCTTCTATGTTTTCAAGTCTCGATCTCGCGCTGCTGCAATTTTCCCGATTCACTTGGGAGAAATCCAATTCTAGTTTTGATTTTGGTGGGTGGGATTTGATTTCTAAGTTTGATAGAGATGAAATCAGTGATTTTTATTGGTTTATTTTTTAGTGTGAAAGTGAGTTTTCTTGGTTTGATTTTCAAATGGGCAGTAAGCTGGAAGGTGGTGATGGAGGGTGTCGACATTGGTAGTGTGTGGTGAGTGGGAGTTGTGATGACGATGTAGATGTAGGTCGAAGGTGGAGGTGATGGCGGTGTCTAGTAAGGTCTTGTCGAAGAAGGAGAGACCTCGTCGGTTTTGATTTGGAGGGGGAGGGGGAGGGGGGGGGTTATATATTTATTTTTATTTTTTGGGTTTTTAATTTAATTTTTTAACTTATTTAATATGAGGAAAATGCAAAGTACCATTTGACCTATTTCAATTTAATCAAAATTGGTCAAAATCCACTTTTCTTGGTCAACTAACGGTTTCCATCCATTTGGACTCCAACTGCATATTTATGAAAGGTTAGGGACCTTCGCTGGTACAAAATGAAAATTAGAGTAAAGTCTACAGAAATTAAAAAGGTTAGGGACTGCTGCTGCAATTTTCCCTATTAGTTATGCAAATTCTGATAAACGGCATACATTAGAACTTAGAAGTACTATATATTACAGACATCTAACAACTAGAGCATGGAATCATATGCCAGAAGGCACAAGTGCACACTGAATGATCGGCAAATTTGACGCCGGCATAGGCCTGTATAATTTATTCACAATTTTCCTTCAATATTTGCCAGCGTTTTGACAAAATTACATCTTTCATTGCAGCTGCAGAGAATAGTAAAAAATAAAGCAACATATTAATATCCTACCATGGAAAGAGTAGCAGATGGTGCACCAGCTTTTGCCTGCAACAGAGACCAGTAATTCCAATTAAACAATGGAATAGATGTTAAAAATTTAAGGAAACATAGATTCAGCCATTGCAACGTCCTGTCATAAGTATAAAAATGTCTCTAGTCAACAGCCTGTGGTTCTAAGAACTATACCTTTAAAGCTTACATATATCACCACGGTAGAAACACATTCCACCGAAAAAGTAAAAGCACCGGAGCTATTGAGGAAGCATAAAGAAAGATGTATTCATTTTAGACATCCAATTAACTTCATGAGTCTATATTAAGAGACAATACTACCTCAACAACTTCAGTTCCACCATTCTGAATGCGATGTTAGATGCTCAGTTTCTTCTTGGGTGAAAGAGCGAAGAGGGTTAACCTGCATACCAAGTGAAATTTGTTCTGAATATTGAAGTCTACTTACAACCTTAGAGTATTTGTATCAAGGGAACTCTAATCTCAACCCACGAGAGAAGAGGTAAAATTGTTACACTGGCATGGCCTCCTACAATCGGAACATCAACTTCCCTTGGATCAAGCCCTAGCACCTTAGCCTTCAAAACATTTTATAGATGGTATTGGCATCATATGCAAGAAGCATTATGCACATAGAGTCAATGCTGCATGTACAAATGAGACAACAAAGCATATGGAGAACTTTGTCTCTTTATGAACCAATGCAGCTATGCTCAAGTGCTTGACCATGAATGTACGCAAAAGATGCAGAAGGAGTAAACTTCTGGGTGGATGAATAATTTACACATTGTAAAGCAAGCACCTTAATGACACAACTAGCCCAAGCACACTTTCACATAGATTGAGTTCTTGTTTTCATGAGTAAAATAAATATTGGTGCTCAAGAAGAATATCTCTTACGAAAATGTACTAGCTCTGGCTACATCAAGCATTGTGACTCCCAAAAGTCGCTTTGGATAGTAGATTCCAACCTTCTTGAAAACCTCAGCTGCAATAGGAACAATTGATTTCACAGGATTAGTAATTAAGTTGACAATGGCCTTGGCAGCACTTTGCAATTTCTTCACATAAGATCTTAACTATTCCTGCATTGATGTTTAAAAGATCATCACTTCTCATCCCAGGTTTCCTGGGAACGCCAGCATGAATGATTACAAGGTTCATACCAGTGAGTGCATCCTCCAATTGCAGTTCCCCAGGAAAGCACGAAGCAGGAGATCCAAAATTTAGTTAAATTCTAGTTGTCAACTTCAAGCATTTTCTATATTGAAAATGGATATGGATAAAACTTAATTTTTCATTAATATTTACACTCATCATTCCAGTAAAAGTGACCAAGTTGTTTGACGGATTTTATCTTAATTATTACCCACTAATACATGGTTTATCTCATAGATGATTTTCTTCCTCTCAATTTGTTATTTTTCATTGATTTATCACCTATTCACCTTGATATATGCACTTTATCTCCATTTATTTAATTGAAATTTATTTCCAGCTTCCCAGATGTCTAAATCATAAAGTCTAACCAGTTAATATCCCCTCGTTAGATTCTTAATCCAACTATAAAGAAAAGTGAATACCATGATGCTCCTGAAGTTAAAAGAGTATTAGTCTAGTTGGTACAATTGCTCTAAGTTCATCAATAAATTAATCTCCAATCCCCACAGTAAACTTGATTCCACATCATTCTCTTCCACATTTCCAGCCAAAGTCTGGCATTACAAACTCCATCTGATCTACTAAAATTCTAACTACGAGAATAGTCCAAGATTTCATTCATCCAAGTCTATGATTCAGATTAAGTGTCAACCTATAGTCTATAATTCAGATTAAGGTCACAGGCTCACAGCCAACAAAATTTTATTGAAGAATAGATATTATGAAATGTTAACTGAAGTAATTAGTTAGACCAAACATCCTAAGCTTCACTAGGGGTGTCCAAAATATCCGAACCGAACCCGAACCGAACCGAACCGAACCGAACCGAACCGAACCGAGCGGTTCTTCATAAGTTAAAGACCCGAACGGGTACCCGAATCAAGAACCGAAAGGTTTGGGTCGGGTCTCGGGTCTAGACCAAGAACCGAAGAACCGAATGAGACCCGAAACTAAATAAATTTTTTATATTTTTTTATTGAATTAATTAAATTATTTTATTTTTTTCTAAATTAATTAAATAAATAAAATCATTTCATAAATAAAAACATTCAATTACCAATTTACCAATTTCAATTTAGCCCAATACATACAAACCCGATGGAACCGACCCAACCCGATTGGTAAGTATTAATATCTACTTTTTGGTATTTGTATGCATTGAATTAGTGTTATTCGACATCTAGTTATTTTTATATTTTTGAATTTGGCTACGTTAATTTGTATACGTTATAAATGAAATGTCATTAGTTATATTTATGTAGTGTTGCTGTAAATGTTAAAAAATTTAATTATGGTACGGAACCGAACCGAACCGAACCCGAACGGTTTCATAATTATATTTGGACCCGACGGAGTCCATTTATTAAATACCCGAAAATTCTGGAACCGAGCAGAACCGAACCGAACCGACCCACGGACACCCCTAAGCTTCACTAGGCTCAGGTGGAAATGGATGGAAGTGGAGCATGAATTTTTTATTCATTAATTTAGCATTTACCTTCTTCATCTTTAAGAAACATCTGTAACATTTTAGTAGCATACTAATTGCTCAACTTGAAATGGACAATGATTTTTTTCCTTAAATCGTGTCTTAAGACATTCAGAAATAGGCAAACCAGTCAACTATTCTAAAACTGACCAGACATTTTGCATAGATTTGGAAGGCAAAAATGGGAGAGAGAGTGGGGGATTTCCTTATTGTTCTCGTCCCTGTTATTTTGCTTCATCTCATGCTTGGCTTCTTAGAGCTGGAGTTCTTCAATCATTAATCCTAGACTGAAAGCTAATCATTGTAATCAAAAAAATTATTACTTGACAAGTTCTATCAACTTGCCCAGTTAAACATCATGGTACTAGTAGTACAACTCAATAAACTATAAAAGGTGTAAATCCCATCTATAAAAAACCAAAAGAAAAAATCTAATCTCGAAAAACCTAATGCCTGCCGCTGCCCCCAATATTGCCAGTTGCCACTTTGAATCCCGGCGACCCCCCTTTTGGCCGACAGTTGTTCCGCCTCATATTCAAACTTCCTTCCATCTTTAGATCACATTTCACTCACATTATCAACCCCAGTCAGAAATAATTTCATTCCTTTTCTACGATCTTCCGAAGAAAAGTATGAAAGTCACAAATATCAGGCACCCAAAGAATTATTATTAAAAAGAAAACGCAGGTGTCTAATTAAACTTTCAAATTTTCATGATCATGATCAATTCTTTTAAAAAATATTCAACCGAGGCTGACAACATATTACATTTCCCAATAAGAAAATGAAAGCGAAATCGAACTGCAGATACCTGAATAAGAATAGTGGAAGGATTGCGATGAGCTGATAATCTAGCATTGCGCTGATTAATATCTGCACCTGGCTGCATTTTTTCGCTTAAATGAATTATTGTTGGAAAGGTGAAAGGAGTAAACTTTGGTTATCAAACGCGAACAAGAAAGCCAGTTAGGAGAAGGGAAACCGTATTTAACGTGTATATAATAATATGTACAGTTGAATAATTGAATTCTTGTGTCGAGCGTAAAGAGTTTGACGAAGGCAGTTGTGCGAAGATGACGACTCTAGAGCTTCATTGGGAATTTGGGATACGCAAAATTGGATTTGTTTTGGGCCGTTAGGCTCATGAGTTCTGATTCAGGCCTTGAAAGTAGTAATTGGATTCATTAGTATCATATTTTGGACCAAATGAGTTTGCTTGGGTTGAGCCCAATCAGGTCCTGGACTAGTGGACTTCAGTCATTACCAATTCTCGGCCTAGTATCCCAGTTATTAGCACGAGTTTTTGAGCTCACATATGTACCAAATGTCAGCTTCACCCACCCCCAAAGACAATTTCTTTCACAGGCAGTCGAGCCCTATTCAAAATAATCCATAGTCGGCTAATATAAATTTCACTTTTAGTCATCTTATCTGATTGCATCGAGAAATTAAGTTGGCCATGGCATCGACCTATCCTATCCAACACGTTAGAATCTTTTCAGTAAGTTTGTTGGACATTTACGGAAACGGATTGCTTCCTCCTGCAAAATGCTGCGAGGGGTTATTTGAAAAAGATGTCAAGAAAATGTTTACCCTACCTGTCCAGCATTAGCAAGAGTAGACTGCAAAGCAAAGCTTTTGAAAAAATGGCAGAGTTTCTAGAAAAAGGGACATTGTCAATTGTGGAGTAATTCAAAGGGGCAAATGATGGGTGTCTTTGGATGTTGGAAACTCTTTGACGTTTAAGGCACAATACCATACTTTCCTTGTCAAAAGATGGTGGCTGTCACACAATAATTTCAAATTATATACATAAACCAATCATCAAGCTGTATATATATGAATAAGTAAAATATTCATTAATTACTTTGTTTAATGTGATTAATAAGAATAGGTCAAAACATCATGATTTGAACAAGTTTAGGATCAACTATGAACTACAAAAGATATTTTGTATATAAACTATATCTATACATTGCAAAATATCAAACGTTAAATTTAACAAATTAATAGATAGCGTGAGTGTTTTCATTAAAAAATAGAAAAAAGTTTATAGAACATTATATTTTGGGTGTAGTTACATTTTACATAGTCTATTTTTAAAAATTAGAATCCATGTACGTAATTTTCATTACATCCTCCATTATGTTCATATTCTTGTTATAACTTAACGAATAATGTTATTTGTACGTAATGATGTTATATAATAGTTTACATGCAGATAATTGTCAAAAGAGCGTCGGTAAGGTTTTTTTTTTTTTTTTTTTTTATTATTTGGTTGAAAAAATTTCTGATATTTTACTATATCATGTATTTGGCGTAAGAATTTTTTTTTGGCTTGAACTCACGGCAACCCGTATCTACGCTTCTTAATTGAACTTTATGTACAAGTAAATATTTTGTGTTTTACTTCTAATTTTACTTTTTTAGTAATTCATAAGTAAGAATTTCCATTTTTATAATTTTGTTAATTTCTTTTTAAGGAAACCTAATGATTTAGGTTATTTGCACCCAATGTTTATGACATACGTTACGACATAAAAAACATAAAAGATAAGGGAAAAAAATGTTTGGAACTATACAGCATAACTCAATGTAGAAACGTCACTCCGTTAATAGGTTAAATGAAAGGGAAATATTATGATTTATTCAGAAAACTGACTAGAAATTTGGATGTGACCGTGTGTGGGTGGGTGGACTGTGGTGTGCAAACCGCAATCATCCCTACAACTTGATCAAGTAACTATCAAAAAAGCATACACGTTGGTCCTCAAACTTCCATAATCATCCAAAATTGATCCTCACTAGTTTCGAAAGTTTGCAGCAAATTAGTCCTCGAACTTTCAATATGTTGAGTTTCGACTCTCGAAACTTGCGATTTTTCTCTAATTACTCTCTTAATGCTTCCTATCAATCTCGTACAATTTGGTTTGTCTTCAATTGCTTCGAACAAACTCTAATTATGCTTGAAATACTCCTTTTTGCTTCAAATCTGAGTCGAAGCTATAATGGAAATATTTACACTAAATTAAGTTGAAATTCATATTTATCAGGTTTATATATATATATATATTTCAAATAAATTCTATCAACAACTCAATAATGATGTCTATTGTCTAGGTATATTTTATTTTCTTAAATGAAAATCAAATCACATCTAAATTAAGACGTAAAACATAAATCAATTGAAGGACGCAAATTTTAATTATGGCGTGTTCAGTAGAGATTAAAATTGAATTAAAATTGAAAAACTAGTCGTTATTGTTGATTTTTATTAGACGAGTGAGACTCAATAACGACTATATTTTCAATTTTAATTGACTTTTAAGCCACACTGAACATACCCTTAGGATGTCTAATAGAACTTTTGAATCTAAATATAATGTTAGATAATATATTTTTTTGTCACATGATCAACTTGACAAAGTCTGTGTCATATGCAATGAAGATTGACACAGAGATCGGTGGTTTTAATTATTTATTGAATAATCTAGTCCCACATTATTCAATTAATAAATATGCAATCTAATTTTGAATAATGTAGTATTGACCTCAAGAGATCATCTCCCTTATAGAATCATTATTTTTTTTATTTTATATTTTATAAAATTGAAGTGTCTTCACTTCTACGGCGATGAGTTTGATTTTTTTGTTAAATACAAAGGAGTGGAATGTGGAGGTAGAGTAGCATAACCGACCGGAAACAGGATTAATCATGATAAAACAACAAGCCGTATTGACAAAATGTCCATTCCTCTTCCGCCTGGGCCCGCCCCCTCTTTAAACCACAACAACCTCCCTTCCACTCTTCAATCCCCACTCCCCTCCACCATATGGTGGAGGTAAGGAGACTAGGAAAGCACAAATACAATGGGTAACATGCATCTCTCTCTAGTCTATATAGTCTATATATATACGAGTATATATTTGGATTTGGTGGAGTATGTTTGTGAATCCAATAATGTGAGGAACAGTACAAGAAACACAAGCGAATATGGTGCTGCTATTCATTTCTTTTCTTCAGCTTGTGCATGCTGCTGCAAATGGAGGGCATCGTAGGATTTTTGCTTGTTTCTGCTCACAAGTGCTCATTTTCTAGCTATCTCTCAAGGCGAAGCTTACTATTAGGAGCCTCTCAATATGATTATTGATACCTTCCTTACTCAAAGTTTTGGAAGAGGCAGACAGAACGGGGCCAGGCAATGCTTTTCTTAATTTAATTTCTCAGTCTTTTTCCTTTAAGATTTGTATGGATTTCTAAATTGAGATGCTCGAATGCGCATAGTTTTTAAATCGATTCCTCCTAATTTGAATTAATTTGAAAGAACAAGAAAGTTTCAACCGTGTCCTTAATCTTATCAGTCATGTTCCTTGGAAATGTATAAAGTTATGAACAGATTATCAATATTCTGTCATTTTCTGCGGTTTTTCAGCGATAGGAATTAATATTCAGAATGGAAAACTAACAGTTGGCGTTACGCATAATCAGGGTCTTGTTTTCAGGTTCATATTCATCATTTCCTAAAATTTATGTCGATCTATAGACCAAAATCCTTATACTTTATGTGCAAACTGTAGGCCAGCACACGCTGCCTCGTCGGAGTGAATTGCCCAAATAGGCACTGAACTTTACGCAATGCGTCCAAGGGGTCACTGAACTTTAAAAATCACCCAAATAATCACTGAACTTTGCAAAACGTTTTCATTAGGTCACTGAACTTTAAAAATCACTCAATTAATCACTTAAAACCGGGCAAAAAAGATGGGGGTATAACTGCAATTAATGAGTGAATTGCCTAAATAGGCACTGAACTTTACGCAATGCGTCCAAGGGGTCACTGAACTTTAAAAATCACCCAAATAATCACTGAACTTTGCAAAACGTTTTCATTAGGTCACTGAACTTTAAAAATCACTCAATTCATCACTGAACTTTGTAAAATGTTTCTCATGGATCACTAATGCAGTGATCCATGAGAAACATTTTACAAAGTTCAATGATCTCGTAGAAACATTTTGCAAAATTCAGTGATGAATTATGTGATTTTTAAAATTCAGTGACCTAGTGGAAACGTTTTGCAAAGTTCAGTGATCATTTGGGTGATTTTTAAAGTTCAGTGACCCTTTGGACGCATTGAGTAAAGTTCAGTGCCTATTTAGACAATTCACTCTTGTCTTTTGTCAAAAACTTGTATTTGAAACATGATATCTTAGATGATGCGTTCCGCACCTACACTATATTTCCGTGCAGCATCAGTTACATTGAGAGAAATTATTGCTTTGTTTTAGAGGTATGTGCGTAACCTATTCAACGTCTATGTGCTACAAGAAATATGCAAGGGAACTCCAACATATACAAAAATAAATAAATAAATAAAAATAAAAGGTAAGAGGGAAAGAGTCTCCCACCTAAATTGTAAGTACTCCAGCATTTTTCATTACGTATTAATTCTACTCTAATTAATTATATTGAGCTTATTATGAAGCTGTCACAGCTAGTATCCTAGACCTAGGAACATTAAGCCCATATTTAATACCAATTAAAATCTAGATTTTAATATAAATCAAATTAACAATTTATTTCAATCACACACTTTATGGATCCCACAACTTTCAACCACACATTTCATCAACTTTTATTAAAATTTACTAAAAATTGATTTTAATCTCTACCAAACATGGCCAAATGTTCTCTATATATTGTAATTAAAAAATAAATTATAAATTATGTGTGTTACTTTATTAAACAATACTAATCTGTACTTCCTCCGGCTCATTTATATATGCAGACTTTCCTTATTTTCGTGTCTCAATTATATAGTATTTTTCTTTATTTAGAATGTTTTGTTTTGTTAGTTTACTAATATGCTCTATTTTAATTTGTCTAGTTATAGCTAATTTTGATCTTGAAATGTACAAATATAAAGAAACCTATTTCTTGAAAATTAGATTATTCAATTTCTTTACTACTTTCAATAATAATTTACTACTAGTTATTGATAATTAAATAAGGGTAAACTATGAAACTTTTTGACAAAAATTGATTTTTCAATAACATTGAGAGTGTGTTTGAGCCACATTATTTTAGAAAAATGTATTGTGGAATAGTAGATTGGTGGAGAATGCGTGGTTGAAAAAAAAAGTTATTGATGTGATGAAAAATATTATTTTATTGAAGAATGTGTGGTTGAAAATAAGTAAAAGAATGAGAATGAAAATTTTAATGTGAACAAAAAGGGGCTAAATAAGATTTCTTAATCCGTGCGAAAAATAAAATCAGCCTATATAAATGGTACGGAAAGAATATTAATTATTGCTTGTACAGTAATTAAAAATCATATTCTTGAATATTTTATGTGGCTGTGACATACTCGCAGCAAATATCCTACTCCTAATAAACATAATAATTCGAACAATTAATTTGCTTCTAAGTCCAATCTTGATTTATTTTTTATTTGGTGTGGATGGGTGGTTGCAAAAGACTCCAAAGATAATCTCTCATTCGATTTAATAGATTTTACAACAAAATAAATTTATGCTTAATGCATTAATATGTAGAAAAATCAAATTATTTGGTATTATAGTTTTATATTCTGGAATTTAGTTCAACAGATATTACAATTAATCTACATTATAAATTATGTTTATTAATTTTAATAAACAGTAATCTAATAAATAATGTTTTCAACTAACTCTTTCCATTTGTTCTATAGCCGGTTGAAATTATTTCGTAATTATTTATGTGGTTGATTTTTTTCTTGGCCAACCGAACTCCAGAATCTTGCGTTTTACTAACCGGACATCAGCCAAATCCAATCCAAAATTGTTCCCTGTTGTAGCTTTAATTAAAGCACAATATTGTTTAATCAGCATTTTGCCCTCAGAAAGGAAAAAAAGGAAAACATTTGGAGCGTCAGCCTAACCTTTTTCTTCAAGTAACTCCAGAAACTAATGTTAGAAAAGTGAAATCCGAGGTCTAACATGCATGAATACGAGTAATGAATGTTAGACCAGATTCTTGCCAATGAGAGAAGGGCATGTAGTGGGTGGAAATTCTTTGTCGTTTAATTACTCTTTTCTCTTTTGACCATTACTGGTGCCTGCATGAACGTTCGTCTGTATATGAACCATCACAGTCAGATTATGAATTTTATATTAGAGAAGTCAGGCAACCAGCTAATAAAAGACTGTCTAATGGAGGGCAGGAAAGAAGAAAACAATGTACCTAATTAAAATAATTTTAGCTAGCCATGATGACATGAAATAAAGAGGAACTTAATTATATATATAGAGCAATACGTATAAACACCGTGAAGTTCAAAGCCTCGACGCGAGAAGATGGGTAATGATCGAGCATCCAACAAGACTAAACAACATAGAGCAAAATACACCTCTTCGGGGATGGTCGAGTTTGTGGAGCAGATAAACGCGAAAATCGAAGGCCACGAGTTCAAATTCTCTGCCAACACTTCCTCGGTCGAGCTCGTTACACCGGACTTGCTTAGTGCGGTTTACATTTCATGTGTGGTTTGCGAGCTACTGCACATGGATCGACTTTTACCCAGTGAGTGTGCACTCACGGATAGCGGTTACGGGTTCCTAAATCAAAAAATAAAAATAAATAAATAAAAATAGAGCAAAATGTTACTGTTAATTAGAAATGTTAAAAAGGATAAATTTTACATCAGTTAAATATCAAAATATAAACTTACATATAAGAATTTGACTACTCATTTTAACAAAATCGACCTTTTAAAATGAAACAGATCCTGAGCCAAAGTCACCTAGGCATTGCTTAGGACCTCAAAGAAATGGAATCTCACCTTCCATGGAAAGTGAAGGCAGGAAGAATTATATTTGAGAAGATAAGTGACCAAAGTCAAGTTCATTCAGTAAGAAGGTGATCCAATTTAATAATCTAAATGCTTATGTTTTGGACTTCAGAATTTGGGTTGAATGGGACTTAATTACGGAAGTATGTTCCACCACCTGAGTTAAGTTGAAGAAGTCATTCTGACGGACAGATGAACTATTCTGTCTTTATCAGTCTCAAGGATGTTCTTAATTCTACACTCCATACATTGCTTAAAAACATTCCTTTACAGGGTCCCCTCAAAATTTTAAATAATCACTTATTGTGTAAAAGCTAAGGGTTCATTTTTGCTCGTGTTTCAATTTTTAATTTTGAGTTTATTTTCAGTTTTTTATCTTGAAGATTTGTTTTAAAAATTACTAAAAATGCATTTGGTTTGTCATTAGAAAAAAAATTCAAAATAAAAAACTAAAAAACACGTTTGGTTTGAAATCTTGAAAAATTATTTTATGAATTTTATTCTATGAAATTTGATTATTTAGTAAAACTGGAATATTTTATGTTAATATATTATTAGGTAATATATACATTTTAAAGTTGGTGAATCTTAAAAAAAAATTCTCACTACAAAAATATAATAAATTGAGGAAATAAAAATAAAAATTAATGATGTTGACTGAGAATTTTTTTTTTTTTTTGTTCATTTAAATATCTTTTTAGAATTTTTATGCATATAATTATTAAGAGCTTGAACTATTCTTATTTTTCTAGAAATTTTTATATATTTTTTTTTTTTTGAAGAATTTTCATTTTTATATTTTTTAGAAATCTACTTTTTTGAATTTTAGATTTTATTTTATCAAACTTTTATTTTTTAGAATTTATGTTTTCATAATTTTCACTTAAAATACTCAAAACGTAAAAAATGTGTTTAGTTTTATATTATAGTTTAACATTGTTTTCAAAATTGTATTTTCAGGAACAAACGAACCCTAAAATTTTCTTTTGAGTGGTACTGCAACGTACATACTCTTTGTTTCGTCATCTACTAAAAGATTAAAATTTTTCAAAGATAATGTTAATGTCTCACCCATAAGCCCGTGTTACAAACACATAAGGAAAGTCATTGAAAATGTTAGAGCGACAAGATCCAAGCTCCACAAATAAAAAAAAAAAATCATCTACTTCAATTGGCAAGTGTTAATGATTTTAAGACAAAAAGTGAGGCGGTATGTTTGGCAACATATAGAATAGAGAATTTTGAATTTTTATTTTGAATGGTTATTTGGTATGAAGTGTTAAATAAAGTAATAGAGTAAGCAAACATTTATGAGCAGAAGACATTGGTATTGACAATTTAAAATGACTTATTTCATTTTTCAAAAGTTATAGAGAAAAATACTTTGGAAAAACTTTGTTTGAGTAGTCTAATTGCTAATTTGCATCTCAAAATATGAGAATACTAAATATCATGCTAGTTAATCTCTCAGGTTATAAGAGAGATTTTATTTTGTTACTCTATATTTTGAATTGTATAAAGTATTCGTTTACATATAAATATGCAATTTATTTGAATATTTAATTATAGTTATGCTTGTAAAAATTATTTATGAACATCATTACAATTAGTTGCTTGAAACATCAAGTCTTAATATAGTGAGATGTCACAGCAATCATTCACGAGAGATCCTTTATGGAAGATCCTCTGCAGTGCCTCTAACTGCTTTGCCTCTCCATGAGGGTTCAATCCTTCAAATGGGTTCGGCCTCTTTATGGGATTCGGCTATATTTGTCACATGACATAATGACATAAAGTGCGGGCACAAATTCCTTGCAATGTGATCGTCACGTGGTCATTATTGGAACCTCGCTGGATAAAGCGTAACATTGAGTCCTATTAATCAAACAGTGCCACCATTTAATCTTTCTCATTTTTGAGCTAATTTTACCACGTTCTTCCTTATTGTATTTGTTCACGCTCTATCATATGTTCACATACTTGCACTAAAGGAATATATAATTGTTCAAAATGTCAAAGTCTAAGTTGTTTTGGATGTCTGTGTTTATATGTTGTGTAAATACTACAAAGTATTTTCGATTTTGTTTTGTTAATTTATGTATGTAAAAAAATTTGAAACTAGTTCTTTTTTTTTTGGCAAAGGGTGAAAGGAAATGTGTCTCGTGATCTCTGAGTTAATAGTGTACCGATATTGACAAAGATTAATTTAGTATTTTTTTTATTAATGGGGCACAATATTCAAGCATTCTCATTCAACGATATATCAATGTCTTTCTTTTTCGTTCAAAGTTCCCTCCCACTATTTATTGCAAAAGGATGTGTTTGCACATCCATTTGCTTTCTCAATAAATGGTAAGACAAGAATTGAAAATCATTCAAAAGGATGGAGGTATTTTATTTATATGATTTCAACTCATATGATATTGGATTTCTTACTGGATTTATCGAACGATCAACTCAATATTGAGAATATATAGTTAGATTACAAAAACGACAATAAAATTATTTTTCATCTTCGCGATAGTTATTTCTTTTTCTTTAGTTATAGATATTTTATATTTCGCTTTTATAATATGAATCTTTCTCAAATTTAAATATTTATTTTAGAAATATAAAATCATATTCTTGTAAGGCTTGTAATACAGCAAGATTCACACAATATCGTAGAGTAATAAAATACCTACCGAAAAAACATGGCCTAATGTGGAAAGACAGTCTTCCCTCACACTATAAATTACAGAGGTCTCGGTAAAGTTTCTTGCATTAACTCAAATAAAGCAAACTCAATTGCTTCTTTGCTAAACCTAGTTAATTGTGTGATGGCAAGATTGAGAGGCATGGGACGCCGAAAAATTGAAATGAGGATGATACCCTCAAAGAAAACTCGTCAGGTTACCTTCTCAAAACGAAAATCTGGTATTTTTAAGAAGGCTAACGAGCTTTCTATTCTTACCGGAGCACATGTTGCTGTCATAGTTTTCTCACCGGAAGGAAAGCCTTTCTCATTTGGTTTTCCTTCTGTTGACACAGTCATCGATAGATCTGTCCAATCTATGCCCATGGCAAATGACCATGAGGTACGTCATTCATGAATCATGGTTCAAATCCTCTAATAATTGTTAGAATTGGACGAGTTGTCCAAATACAGTCATTCTATTGAAATGATTACCAACAAATGGAAGAACACAGCAAGGACTTTGGGCTCGAGTTTAAACCAATTTGGTTAGGATGGCCGAGGCTCACCAAATATATATCTATCCACATTTTTTAAAATTTTAATTTGGATGTTTTTTGTTTGTTGTTTTTAATTAACAAAATGGAAAATGATGAAGAGTGATTAATACTCTATGTTATTTGGGTATTCGACTTTATGTTGTAAAGACTCAATTACGAACTGGGGAAAATAAAGACTATTGTTGAAATGGCTATATTCAAAAATAAAATTTAATAGATAGATCTTTGTTCAAAAATAAAATATTGTTGAAATGGCTATATTCCAAAGAGGATAAGAGAAAAACATAAAAGAGTCGCCAAAATAAAGGAAAAGAAACGCCCTCTCTATACACGATAATATCCACACTTGATGCAATCTCATATGGCAAATGGAAATCCAACATGATAAGTTGACAGCGCGAAATCTGTCTAAATCAGTCAAATTATCATCAAAATGCGATTTTCCATGAAACTTGAAATAGGAAATATGAGAATTAAGCGTTCACGTTGTTAAGCGTATACTGTATTAAAGTTTTACTAATTAAAGAGCTGTTCAGTAACTCAGTGAGTATATATTCTTTTCTGACCAATGTGCATCTTATTATTAAGTTGGGAACACTTAGCAGTGGCTTCTTAATCTACTTATTGATCTCTCCTCACTTTTTAAACCTGATTGTAGAATCGTGAACCTATAAACTTTTTCATGGTTGTTCTTCTAGGATAGTAAGAAAATAATCTGAGTGAAGAGTAAGTAGCTTCGCATAGGAAAGTAGAAACTTTCCAGCAGGATTGTCTGTCAATACTGTTTTCAAAATGCATATAATGCACATCGATGTTGTAGGTTGCAAACAATTCTTTAACGTAGTACTGCTTCTGACATATAAATGCAATAACTATGCACAAATTTGCCATCATCAGTCACTGCTAAACAAGTTCACTCCATTACTTGTACTTGACAATATTTTCCCTGTGCAGGTCCAGATGGTCTTTTTGTGACAAAGCATCACTCTTCTTTCCTGTTGGACAGACGTGAAGACTCGAAGAGTAATGGTGGTTTAGTTCATTCCATCTCTCATTCTTGCATATTCCATTGAGATACTGTTGTTATGTTCTTTCTGAGCTACAGTACCACTATTGTCATCGGGATGTAGTTAGAATGCTAACTTTCCAAGGGGATTTTGCTCTCCTGTATCTCATGTCAATCTAGTATTCTTAAAATGTGTAGTTTCTACTGAAAATAAACTTTAGATAAATTTGCCCCTTCTCTATAACTCGAGTAGTTTAAGCATTTAGATGAAGCCATTTAACGTGGTATGAAGGTGAGCCAAAGTAAAACAATCAGGAGTTAAAAAAAATTTTAATCTCTTGTTAATTTTATAATATGGTTAACAAATATATAAAACTACAAGCTAAAAAATGGCAATCTTTAGAATAATATGTTATCATGGTGACAAATTTGAGAATGTTGAGACAGTATGTATGCCAAAAATTCTTTCAAACGGTAAAGCGCAAGCTAATGATCACTGGAATAATCCAAAATCACATTGCAGAATATTAATCCATACAAAATGTAGAATCATAAACACTGACCTAAATAAATGGCTCTGATACATTAAAATGATGGAATAGCTAGACAAATTGTTATTCAGACAAAAATATATCTGCTATATCGACACTATGCACGTCACATATTTAAGCCACGTGATGATTTACCAACAGATATAAGAGTTCACATACTTCCATGATTGGTAAAAGAAAGAAAAAAAATAAAGAATATAAAGCAAAATCCTCCATGATTACAAATCATCAACTGAGAAAATATTATAAATGTCACTTGGCAACTGCATCATGGCTGTTACCTTCAGTTCCAGAGTCTGGAAGAGTTCCCAGGTCGGTGCGAGCTTCTTTCTCTTCTTGAGGAAGTGAAGAACTGGAGGAATCTTTTTCATCATGCGCACCAGAATCAGCATTTTCAGTTGATCCTGGAGATGCCCCCTCATTTGAAGAGCCTGAAGTATCCGAGGAATCTTCAGTTGTATTTTGGCCTGAATCTGTACCATTATTATTATCAGCCTTCTGTTGTTCGCCTGAGTTATTATTACCCCCACTCCCAGCTAAAGTTTCAGAATTACTCTCCGTGCCTTCAGCTGTCTTCGTATCTCCATTTTGTCCATCAGATGCAACAAATTCTGTGTTGTCAGAAGAACTTTTTGAATTTCCATTCGCCAAGCCCACTTTCTCAGTTGTTGAGGTTTGAGTTGAATCTGAATCTGATTTCTCATTCTCAGTATCACTTTTCACAGTTTGCTCGTTCAGAACAGTCTGTATCCCATCTTCGTGAGGAGTAATAACGTTCTCCGGAGTTTCACTTTCATTGCGAATGGAATCAGAGGTAGAGTTATCATTAACTTGACCTTGTTCCTTAACTTCAGATGTTCCTGCTGAAGAATTAGGGTTATGCCCCGACTCTACGTGTTCATCACTCGTGCCTTCAGTGGCCACCACATTAGAAGAATAATTGTTCTTGGTTTTCCCGGTATCTTGGTCATTTGATCCCACTTCATTCTCATTTCCAATGGTTGCCTCAGAATTATTATTCTTATTTTCCTGTAACTCATTTTGTTCCATGTTTTTGGATTTCTCCTCCCCACTCAAATTATCATTACTAACAATCTCGGTTTTGGTTACATTTTGAGAATTCTGAACCTCATCACCAGATACGTTTTCTCCCTTTGAATTCTCCTCTTTCACCTCATTAATCACGTCAGTTCTGTCAGGAGTCACACCCTCAGACGAATCTAATTTTTCAGTTCCACCTTCTTTTAACTCCTCCGCTTTGTTGTTTCCTTCCATGTCTTTACTACCTTGTCCATTGTCCCCTCCATTTCTCTCTTCTGTTCCTTTATCTTCAATTTTATTCTTCTCGTCTTGTATAACTCCCTTATCTTCAGTCTCATTCTGTGTTTCTTCACTTGCTTTCTCCTCCTTTCTCTCGTTCGCTTCCTCTATTTCTTCATTTCTCTTCTCTCTGCTCTCCCTCTCTTCCTTTATCTCTTCATTTTCTATCTTTCCACTACTCTCTTCTTTAACATCGGTTTCTGCATCCTCTTTCTCCTGATTTCCCTTTTCTTCATTATTCACCTCTTCATTTTCATTATTCTTGCCCCTCTCTTCTTTCGTATCCTGTTCACCATTCTCCTTCTCTGCATCTTCTTTGTCTTCTTTTTCACTTCTCTCTTCAACTTGTTCTTCACTGCTTCTTTCACTTCCTTCTTCCCTAGTGTCCTTCTCTTCAGTGTCTTTCCTGTTGCCATCTTCAGCCTCGTTATTTTCCTTCTCCCCATCCAAATCTTCTTTTTCTTGCTTGGTTTCCTCCTCTGTCTTCTTTTCTCCATCCACAAAAGTCTCTCTATTCTCACCTTCCTCTTCTATTTTTTCTTGATCTTGCCCTTGATCATCTGGCTTGTTTTCATCATCCAAGTGTGTCCTTTCCTCTTGTTGCTTTTCTTTCTGTTTGTCGTCTTCAATATCTGTTTCTTCATTCTGAGGTTGGAGATCCTTTCTCCCTAACTTGATAATATCGTTTCCATCCTTTACCTTCTTGGAAATTCTCGTCGTTTCTACGTATGACGCCTTCTTGCTACGGGAGTTCTGTACTTGATAAAGCAGCCAGATGCAAAGTCCAAGTACTACACATAATTGGAGAACATGCTTCACCTTAAATCCTTTATTTCTCTGGTTCCTAGGTGGTGATTGCTTAAACATGATGGTTTTCCTTAAATCTTATCTTGTATACGAGGTTGAATTCAGAAGCTCGAAATTCCAAATGTTCAACTTCTATCAAATAAAGAGATAAAAAGGTCCACAACAATTCTGTATGAGAAATTCGAAATTCAAAAGTAATTCGCTAGAGTAACTATACATCTCAATTTTCTCAGAGATCTAATTGGAAATACAGTTGTCACTATACTGTTAAGTAACCAGCGATCTTAAAATTAGTAAAGGAATAAACTCAGATCAAATCACCGTCAGTAAAATCAAATGAAAAAACAAAAACAGGAGAGAAAAATGACTTCAATATTGGATCAAAGGGAAAACAAATCTTGCCGTCTCAAAGTCAAGTGACAAATCTTGCCGAGGTAAACTAATTGTTTTAGGTCATTACAAGAAAATGATAAGGAATGCCAAAGACTGATGATATTATCATAGCCACATTTCCTAGCTAGTTCAACAGTTGTGTATGATTCAACATGCATTTCCAAGAAAATACTAAATTTCCCATTGTAACCAAATTATTAACTCAATTACAAGAAACCTCACTTCAATTTGACAAAGAAAACTTCCAAACAAGAACCAGATCATAAGTTTTTAACAATTCCAAATCCCATCGACCCGTATGAAATAAATGATTAAAATGAAAAGGTAATAATTAATGCCTGAAAAACAGAGGAAACATTTAAAAACCAAAGCAGATCTGCACTTCTTTTAACCTATATTGCACAGTTAAGGCACACACATGAATTCTTGGAAATGTTAAAAGGATATTAGTAACGTCTAGAAATAAAAATGCATACCTTATTCCCCAGGTAGATCGATCCCAGTTAAATTGATGCAAAAGTAGGCCCTTTATAATGAAAATCTTGACTTATGATTAGTTTCCAAGAAATGGTGAACACACCTATAACTTACAATGCAGTTTGCTTAAATACAGTAAGCAATTGGAAAGTTCTTGAAATGAAAGGATATGGGCTGGTGGGTGTGAAGTAGATTGTCCAAAGGTTAAATGAAACTTTCAAAATGGGGTAAGAAAATGCTTCAATATCTGATAGATCTGAAATCTTTATCATGTATGGAGATGTAAAATATTATAGTGCACTTGTGTGGAGACTCAGAGAGTATACGCGTCGGGTTCTCAACTATTTCTTGCCATTTCAATGCTGTCGGTGTTTTTAACTAATGATTAATTACACTTTCAACGACATTATTAAAAATCTCTATAGATCTGTTTGATCATTCGTTCGCTCGAGTCTTGTGCCATTTAAAACAAGGTTTTGACAAGTAACAACATCATGTATAGTTGTTGCGGGTGACTATAAAATTGAAATCTTCTTTACTTTAAAATTTTGGATTTTGAAAGTCTTGTTTTAATTTTATAAAATAAAGAGCGGGTCTGTACTTTTTACATTTTTGGATATTCACACTTTTTATTTGTACTAGTCAAAGTAAAAGTTCGTCGCACGTTATTCTGAAATGCATTATAAGTAGGGGCGGATGTCGTAAGAGACAGTGCCAGATTGTAGCCCGATCAAGAATTAATGCCCCTTTATTTGTTTGGTGTAAAATATGTTAAAAAAATTAATGTGTTTATTTAAAATAAAGAATAATTTTTATACATTTAATAGAGGGTGTGAACATGACTTTAGTTATAGATAAATTATGCATGCATGCATTTATTTAAGCAAATGTATTCAATGTATAATTATCATTGTGCATCAAAAATGATTCCATGTAGGGTTAGAAACGTTCAAAAAATTATTCCTTCTCCCGGCATCAATACTGACACCCTTTTGGCATAAACAGTCATCTGCAAACATAGAAAAAGTAGATTAAACATCACATTGATACTTTTCTTTCTTGTAATTAACGAAAATGCAAATTATCTACAAACATGGGAGGCAAAGCTTACAAGTCCTCCCTTTCGTGTTGTATTTGTCAAAAGTTATGGACTACATACGACAGACAATAACAAAATACATTAAATTTGAGGGACGATTATGGTTGTTCGGATAAATTGACAATATATTGGTGTTTGCTTGTTTTTGTTTTTTGAGACTTCTAAGCCATTTTTGTTGAAATTGCTTACTTTATTCACTATAGTGCAAAAGCCACCAAATTGGTTTACGGTAAAAATAAAGGAAAGAACGAAAATTTCTCACTCAAAAGTCAAAACCCTCAGAATTTTGATATTCTCTTAATCCAGAAAAGAGAGCCAACTTAGTTCCTTTTATTTGAAAATGAAAAAAAAAATGATCAAACACAAACGAACTAAAATAATCAGTCAATCCAAATTAAATGAAAAGACCATTTAACATTGCGTGAAATAAAAACGAAAGAATAAAGCAATACCCACCAGATAAATCTTGCTGTCTTCACTACCAAATCGAAGCAACTCTTTGGCCGATTCAAGCACGTTTACTAAAGAAGCTAAAGATTTAATGGATTCATCGGGCAACGGGTCTTTGCTATCTCGAATTTCTTCAAACATTGGAATCAACAGCCTCAACATCCGAGCTAGATTTGTGTATTGTTTCTTCACGGTGCTTCTGTAATCAGAAATTGTCGAAATTTCGTTAACTGCTTCGATTAGTTTCTGTGATTTTTGCAAAATCTACATCTCTAGTAATGAAATTCAATAAAAACATCAGATTTCTTATTCCTGATCATTCAAAATATAAACCCCAAACAGATTTGTCAATAACTTTCCAAATTTAGCTCGAATCTGCCCAAAAATTCAGAAAAAACAGAATAGTTAGCCACAAACATATTTGTCAATAGCTTTCCAATTTTAGCTCGAATCTGCCCAAAAATTCAGAAAAACAGAATAGTTAGCCACAAACACACCAAAATGAATCAAACACATATAAATTAAACCAAAAAAATCATTGTCCAGATGACACATGTTGATAAAAATTCAAAACATTCAGCAAAATAAATACAAATACAGTTAACTTAGATTAGGAAATTACCTTGGAAACGAAAAGATATGATCTTTGATAATTTAAATCAGGAATCAGCAAATTTATGCGTGTATATAGATGTAAGAAAGAGAAACATGAGAAAAAAATATAAGGGGAATAGACAATTTTTTTTTACTGAGTTTGGAGGAGGAGTGGAGGACGACTCTTGAAGGTTGAAAAATGAAGAATTGAAAATGATTCATTCATTAATTGGAGTCTCGATGAAGACGACTCTTCCTCTTCCTCAATTGGATATATAATGTATAATAAAATAAATTTAGTATCATTCATTCATGTAGGGCTAGAAATGTAAAAACAATGATTTCATGGAGGGATAGAAACGTCCAAAAAATGATTTCCCTCCATGTGATATTTAGATATATTATAGATTATATAAACTTATTCGGACCATTAAATGAGATCAATTACAATTAATTTTGATGACCTGTGACTTAATTAGATGTTAATTTTGTTTGTTAGATAAAATTCGAAACAGATTGATGGAAATGCAAGAAATGAACAAAAAAAGCCGAAAATGGAAGAAGTTCAAAGTTTTTAACCACCGAACCAACACCAAACCAAATTTCAGATGAACTGGACATATACTAAACCAAATTCCAAATGAACTGAACCAAATTTCAGATGAACTGGACAAATACTAAACCACATTTCGAATGAACTGGACCAAATTCCAGATGACATATACTAAACCAAATTTCGAATAAACTGGACCAAGTTTCGATTACCAAAAATTGAAAAAACTCCAAACAAACTGCAGAAACTGAGTTTTGGCCACAAGAATGTGATGCGACTTTGTAGGGATACATTCGAAAATAAAATAAAAAAAGAAAAACAACATTGGTAGTCGGACGAGCGGCTCAAGGTCGCTCACCGGAAACGAAATTCAAATGTTTGGGGTTCCATATTAAAAGGTCAACCTCTTTAAGAGAAGTAACACAAACTCTTATAAATTGGTCTATATTTTCATCTTTATTCGATGTGAGATTCTATCTCTTAACATGTCATCGCAAGATGGTGACTCGTTTGAGCAGACCAATCTTAAAATTCGTGTGCTTAATTTTTTTAAGTTTTAATCGGATCGAATTGCTCGTTGGAACTTAACGGGCTCTAATACTATGTTAGGAAGGATATTGAGCCTAACTCAACCTAACAAAATCAACTTGTTAGGAAATGATTGCCCTCACCTTATTAAGTGGATCGTGTAAATATCACCAGTCAATGTGGGACTCTAATAAAACTCTTTCTCGATTATCCAAAATGATATCTATGGATACATAGAAACAAGTAGGTTGAAATTGGTGGGTAATCTATTTTGGGGTAAGGTTTAAGAAATCTCGGGGGATGCAATTCGTAGAATAGATTGGACTTTTCTGACAATTTTGGGGTGAGTTGGTTACAATTTGGGGGTTTGGGGTGGGTTGGTTGACTAAGAAGATGAATTATGAAAAAAAAAAAATAGTTATTTTAACTATTTTATGTAAAGAAATATAAAATTATAATTTTATTCTTCACTTAATTTGTGAAATTGAGTCAAAGTTTCAATTCTTGGGTCGACTAATGGATTCTGTCCATTGTCGACAGTCGAAGTAAAAGGTTCGGGAATGTGGGTGCAAAAAAAAAAGTTTTGATATAATCTGCAATAAATTGGAAATTTTGGGACCTTCGCTACAATTTTACTTATATATAAATACAATGTATTTTAGAGTTTCATTGTATTTAGCATTCAAAGTAGCTAAACTTTTTGTATTCATCTTTAATATAGTGAATTTCTTATTTTCTGCCTGTAATTTTTTTTTCTATCTCAAGTTTTCATGTAAATCTTGTGTTCCTGTTATTATTTTATTAATAATGATATCTTGACCAAAGTGGACATTAGTTATAGGGAAAAATTCATGGATCATGTATTTACTTTACCAAAATCAAAAATCATGTCCCTAAATTTAAAGTTGCAAAAATCAGATTTTTTTTTTAATTAATTAATTATATTTCACAATTATTGTATTAAATTAAATATTTAATTGTAATATAATATAATTGACCCACCCCACCC
>CAIGRF010291935.1:0-12365 GCA_903798235.1 Fraxinus ornus | reverse complement strand
CATTAAAGTGATAATTTTTTCTACCATTCCATTGGGTTTAGAATTTGTTCCAATTGCCAAAATAAATAAATAAATTACCATACCGAATACCATTCGTTTGACTTTGTTTTGCATGGAAATTGTCAATAAAAATGATAAATTTTTTTGTTACGATCGTGTCTAGATTTTTTTCCAATTGCAAAAAAAAAAAAAAAAAAATGACAAATATTTACCAACTAAAACATCAAAAATTTGTTTTTCTCAAAAATGTGGAAATTTTTGCCAATCAAACACTACAAAAGTTAGAAATTTTTCCATGGAAAATAAGGTGTATCAAACGGAGTCTTAGTCTCTGTTCGAAAAATTTATTTTTAACCATATATTTTATGGAATTACAACTCCAGTCTTGGTGACTCTAAATGATAGGTTAAATGAAATTTGAAATTAAATAAGTTCATTTAATCTTACATTAACGCCACCTAAATTGGGTCATTTATTTCACCTTTTATTTAACCTATCATTTAGAAAAAAAAAAAATTCAATTATTCATTTAATGTTATCATGAATATACCCCTTTGTGTACGTGCGATATCAACTTGATATATGTATAATTTTTCTTAAATAGCTGACGTGATATTTAAACTCTTTATTCATTACCATGCAAAAATTTCCCATCTAAAATTTAAATACCACAAGTGGGAATTTGAATGTTGTGTGCTAAATTTGAAAGATTACGTATGATTGTCAATTTTTGCAACTTCAATTGTTACTTATCTTCGTATCTAGATTGTGTCACGTAATATTTAATAATTGTTTCTTGATGTACACGAGATGGAAAATTCTTGGAGTTCATTGGAAAAGCTATGTACCAGGATTGACACGAAAACGATGTAATATTATTTGTCAAGACAAAGAAAGGGACACCCAATTTTTTTTCTCCTTCTATAGTTGAAGTTTTGACTATTTGCTTGAAAGAGGTGAGTTGAGATCAGTTGTCCCATTTTTGCTTCGAAGTCACATGAGAAATTAAGGAGACAACTCAAAATATACATACATGTTTTTACAATTCAAGTATTACAACACGAAATGAAAACAAGAACCTAACCTGCATCTGCAATTTACACAAAATAACTCATTTCTATAGTCTATAAGATCCGTTCGCCTACGAAATCCCACTGCAGCAAGCGAAAAATAATAATTATATCCATTCAAGCACGAACCTGAGAAGCTTCATTCACGACAGCATTAGACGATATCAGAAGATCATCAAGAAAGACGATGAAAAACCATTTACATCCCGACCCATTTTACCCATTTGAATACTTTGCCGACTCTGTATGGCAATTCGTAGTCTTTGCATACAGCAGGCTCTCTTCTAGCTGCCTCAGGTTCAGACCAGACATATACACCACGTTCCTGTCTACTGCCTGGAACTGTGTTGTCGAGTATAACAGCTACTAAGAATGCAATCACCATGTTAAAGGACAACAATGTATTCAGCACATAATTTAGCTGTCACAAGAGATACAAAACAATGTTCAGGAAAATACTTGAGCATTGCGATGGTTATTAGTTAATGAGCATTGAGCAAGAAAATATTTACCCCTCCAAATTTGGTTCGTATGGGACCATGCGAAGCCACGATAAATGGTTGGAAGTAACTTGGAACGGACAAGTTTGTGTTTGGAGAGATGCCATACTGCTGAAAATAAGCTGGTATTGTAAGGGAAAAGAACAAAGACAAGCCAACAATTATAATGTTCCTTGAACTCCCTGCCTCACTATATCGTAAATTTGACACCCCCAATGCTGTAAGCATTGCCCACGTAAAGCACAAGAGAGCTGCTACCATGACTTCAGGTATTGATGCAATAAAACCCCCGACTTTACCTGGTACCACAAAACAGAAGATTATGCACCCCTGAAAATTAAAAACTTAAAAAGGCTCCTCAAGTGCATCAACTATCAAGTAATTCCTTTTATTTGCAGCAAAACAAAAGGCAGAACTTTTTTTTTCCTTAATGGCAAGATCCAAACATTCAATATATAATATGTCATTGCTAATATAATCGAGCTAAATTGCAAAACACATACCTATAAAGGATAGGATAATTAAAATGCACGCACCCAACTCAACTGCTCTGCGACTTCCCATTTTAGTAACAGCAATCGTATGTACATTCTCGGTCAAAGTTGAGGAGCCAGTTCCAGTACCCCACAGACCAGCCAAGACGCTAGAAAGACCTTCAAGACCGATTCCTCGACTTACAACGCCCGGTGTTGGAGGTCTAGATGCAACCAATAATGATGACGCGTGATACGAACCAACCTAGAAATTAACAAAATTGAAATAAATAGCATATCCAACATAGATACAAGATTATAGGAAAAATAATGCCACAAATATAGCTCAAGATTTTTGTATATAATTTTCTTTGGCAGGTCATGACAATTTTTTCCAGTCCTATTGCCCGGATGGTTGAAGTTCACCCTAGCACAGTTTATATCTTCCTACGTAAGGTGGAGTGTTTCATTCAAAGAAGTTTAGACAAATAAATCATTCAACTGGAACAAGCATGCTTAATCCTACAATTTTAGGATGTTAGTAATTATTGTAAATTTCAAGTCCCCATTTCACCAACGTTATTGTAGATAACTTTAATGAAAAGAAAATAAACTTTCATGCAATAGTCTTTTGAAGGTCTAAAAGATCCAACTCCATCTGTTCCATAGAGTGAATTACGCACTCAAACGCCATTCCATAATTGCAAATAACATGACCTATACATATAAAACTGCTCCAAAGCTCATGTTTGCAAGGCAACAACAGAAATGCTTAAGCAACTGTTGTACATTTTGGCGTTTCCATGGTTAAAAATATCATCTAACATCCCAAAAACATAACTGATAGGGATTGCAATGGGGAAGACTCGCCAAAAAAACACACTTATTTGAGGAATAGAGATGACAAGTGGTTTTTAAATTATTAGTTGTAAGTCACAGCTTCTCCAGCATCAGATAGGATATTAATACAAAAATAACATAGACAAAACAACTATATCAAAGATAATGAGAAAAGTAACATGTAGTGAGCAACAAGTGTGTAGATGCTTCTGGAAGTATATCCTCCCTCATAGAAACAAAGATTCTTTAAGCACATACTCCGAAAATAGATAAAAATTGTTGGCCATTTCTATTCTTTTTTAGATAACTAGATTTGGAAAAAGGTTTTAAATTATTTCAATAGGACAGAAATGTGATGTCAAATTAAAAGAGTTTTAATTTTCTAACATCAGGCATGACCCGTGATGTTGTAGGAAATCAATCAACAACTGCCACCATTTTAACTTCTAATGTGTGATACCACACAAGAAGTTATTTGAGTGAAAAGGAAAATTTAAAAAACAAGAGAGAACACAAAGTCGAATAAAACTGAATCCAAGAAAGCCAACTGTAATCCAACTTTCCATTTAGCATTATGAAAGGAAAATGCATACCAAGAGAGAACAGATACTTGGACTTTTCATCACAACTTCTAAATAAATTGGCACATAAAGGAAGTAGTGATCATTAAAAAAATATCTGAAAAAACTTTATATAACATTTCAACTTTGTTAAATTTATCAAGGTGTTATCAGAGATACGTGAAGTGAATACTGTATGAGCATAAGCATTCCTTTTTTCCCCTTGGGAGATTACTGTACATCTTTTGTGTCATCCAGCAGTGTGTCACCATAATTGTTTCATAAGAAGCACCGTTTCTTTATGCATGGAATATGGATTGATATCTATCCTCGGAGCATTTTCACATGACATTTACATGTGCCAACTTCAATGGCTAACTTCAACTAATTCTGACTCAATTTAAAGGACACGTGGACTTCTCTATTATAGTTTTTCTGGTTTATAAGTACCAAGTCACTAGGATCAATACAAGCAAAAACCACAAAACTCACGTATCGTATTATTGATGAAGACTTCTAGTCAATATTCTTGGAAAACTTACCACAAACTAAACATGCATTTTAGGCAAAAGAATAAGAAATAGATTTAGAACTTATCTGATTGATTTTCTTCCATAATTATTAATTGTAACTCGTGCAATTTTCCATACTATTAGCTTGGAAGCTTTCCTTTCACAATAGGGATTTTGTATGCTCTAATATCATGTTGAATAACTTGATCTTAAAGCTTAAACCATTAGAAAGGGCCTCATCAATAATCCTTTCCACGGAGGTGAATCTTTGCTTATTAGGCAAGTGGAGTCCAGATAAGTTAAGCTTAACAGGTGAGTCCAGTTCTGCAGTTCGCTTGGTGTGCTGGGTGACTGGAATCCTCTGAGGTCAGCTGAAGAGGCTGACGATAGGCAGAAAGTTCAGGATTTTCCAAAATGTAGACAATAATTCAATTTCCTCTTCCCAAATTTGTTCTTTTCTCTCTTCTTTCTCTCCCTACTACTATCTATTATGTCACTCTCCACTTTTGCATCAATTGTTATACTGAAGTATAGTGTTGTTGAATAATACCGATAAGCTTAATGTGGCTCCACTAACGAATGAGGCTAAGTAGTGAAGAGAAACAGATAGTCAAATAGAAGCATAAATTAAGCAGCTGAAAAGATATCAATAACAATCTAAACTAACAAGAGAAAAACAAGGACTTACTGAATCTACTGATGAAATTATAGACACCACACACATCACAAGGGCCATCTTCCAGTGAAAGACAGGCATACCCCATTGTAGAGGGTAAGGAAATCTAAACCATGGAGACGATCTCAATGCATCAGAAGTATCAACTCGACAGTATTTCATCCTCGAAACATGCTTTCTGCAGTGGTCAGATATTATATTTGAGGCAGGCACATTCACATCACAACCTTTATAGTTATATACTCCAGCTTCAGTCAAAAGGAAGGCCATACCCCATGTAATGGCAAGACCTAGTGGGACCTGTGTTTATACAAGTAAACTGAAAGTCTACACTCAAAATTCATAATAAGAAGCAGAATGCAGGAGGAAAATATGAACTTACTGCATAAATTAGAAATACACGATGATCCAAAACTGATACTTTGCGAAGGTACTGCAATAATTTGTCAGGTGACACAAAAGACTCAGACAATATATTTTTACAAACAAGTACAGTAATCCAAGTAACAAAAACATTTCAGAGCCCCCATTTCAAGGAATCACAAAGCGAACAAGTTGATAGAAGTGATTAGATATGTGAGGAAAACTTACAAGGGAAAAAATAACAACCAATAATATCTGCATTGCACCAAGTTCAATGCAGGCACCAACTCGTGGGAAACCATAACTGTAGAAAGAAAGTCCAACAGCAGCAATAGTAGGGGACACAACCACTGGATTAATTACCCTAAGAGAAAAAGGCAACCGAACTGGAGATGAATTATTTGGAGTTCAGGGGAAAAATCAGGAGCTAGATATCCACAGTTTTGGGGCAAATAATAACATGCTTTGATATGGTTTTACATTACATTAACATATACCGCATGGAGGGCCCTTTTTTTTTTTAATAATAAATCCAAGAGACTGAACATAATTTTTAAGAATGATTTAAGTTGAATCCCGGAACCAATTGGACAACAACTTAAGTTTATCTTAAGTGGAGGTCATGTGTTCGAATCCTAGGACGCGATAAAAATTCTTGCCGTTCTCTTACGTACTATCCTTTTTAAGAAGGAATCTTCCTTCTTATCCTTCATGGTTTTCTGTCTCGCTCCGTAGATACCAGGATTCAACTTAAACCTCTCTTTAAAAGGAGACAGCATAAACTAATTGGATTTCAATATGTGCACAGACCCTTCAAAATACAAAGTTTCCTATATTTTTCAATGCTGTTACCGCTGCATTTATGTGTTTCTTTTTTAAGCAAGATGGAACTGTGAATTGATAAAAGTTCAAAATTCACTACCATTAACATTGTAGGATCAGGATTTGTAATGACCCGATAACTATGATTTTCACTCAAACCTTACTTAAGTCAAGACTTAATCTTTCTTTCCCCAGTAAATATACCATGAATCTAAACAAGTACTTACCTAATTTTCAACAACATACAAGAAAATTTAAATACCAGCTCCAGCTGTCCAAAAGATCGCGAGTGTTAGATATTATTGTAATTTCTCTTTCTTTGTTTATTCTTTTCCAGTATTTACGGTTTCATAGTTAGGATTTTGCACTTTATATCTTCTCATCTTGTAGCCACTTGCATTGATTGAATAATCATTCTTAGAAACACTGTCTTATATTAAGTAACTTTAATTGTGCAACATTTTTCGAAACTGACAAGGTGGTCTTTGTAAAACCAGAGAAAGTGGAAGAAATAAAAAGAACTGTGGAAAAGCCTGATTCTACCTAATCCATGGTTCACATGAAAACCAGTATGTGATTTAGTAATTAGGGCGACACAGTAAATGAAATTTAGATGGGAGATCCACGGCACCCAACTGCTTTCAACAATTACCATATCAAGTAATAATAATGGAACAGCAGCATCCAATACAAAGAGAAAAAGTTTTAAACGTAATGTTCAAAAAGAATAAACTCATACCTTAGCAGTATTCTCATCAGCCCACTGTATCCCAAGAATGCTTGAAAAGCAGAACCAATAATTACAGCTCCCTGTAGCTCTTTCATTATATGCTTGAAATTCTGCAACGTGAAACTTACTGAATATTAGAAACTACATTGCAAAAACAAATTATGGTGAAAACAGTTATAATTTCGACATACAAGAGTGAAGTTGCGTAGAAATTGTTTCAGTTCTTGACAGTATTGAGTCAATGTCCTTCTGCAAATAGAACTACTTCATACAACAAAGCAAAGTGTTCACTTTGCTTTTTTAAGAAAGAGTCGCTAGGCAACCCCACATTCATTCTGGACTTTTGGCTATAATTAGAATACGTGGAGTCTGTGTTGTTATCATTTGGGAGCAAGACATTCAAACTCAAATTCCTAGGAAACAGTCATGCATTATAACTAGCTTTTCAGCTTTGCTTAAAAACATTGTTAGAATTTGGGTGTGACTCGAATGCTTTATTGAAGATTAAGAAGAATTCTATTTGGAATGCTATTGTTGAATCCCATTCAAATTTACTTCGTGAATTCTGATTAAAGTTCTACTTACAAGCCATTGGGAGTAGGAATTTGTATTGGACTTGAAGAGCACTTTGGAATGAAGAAAAAATCTATGGAAGGTGATTGGGTTGGAGACGAGGTGACTAGGCGCCGGCGCTGTACATTAAAACAGCGAAGCTGGCACCTAGGTGCCCAAAGAGTGGCGCCGCGGCACTAGTGATGTTGTTTGTCTCATTTTCCATTTTAAACTCCGTTTTTTGGATTCTACTCTAACTACAACTCTACTGTGAGCGTTTGAAAGTCCCTTATTTGTTCTCTATGTATAGTTGGTTCTTCATTATGATTTAGTAAGAGTTAGAAATATTGAAAACACATAATCTTTGCATGTTTTCTCTATATTATAATAAAAATCTCCATTCTTTGCAAATTATATTGTTCTTGTGTTCTTGTGATCAATTACTTCATATTGTGGTTATAATCTCTTATTTTTCACAACAAACTGGTATGAGAGCGATTTTGGCATATTGTTTGTTTCCAACAAGCAAAGAGATTTGAGTTCAAATATTCTTTCTGGTACTCATACCCGCCACTATTATATTCAGACATAGCCCATCACTCTGCTTCCTTCTGATTCTTTTCCACATGTAACCAGAAAACAACATGCTCAACCTAACAAATCACTGAAGTCGAGATACTTACATTTCCATTCAGTTGCAAAAATTCGGGTGAGTTAATTATAGCAAGTGCTGGAGCAAGATAAACAAAAGAAGGGCCCTGTATCAAGGGCAATCTCGATCCAAACGATGTGTGCAAAAGTGTTGTCACTCCCGACATAAATAGCGCGGTGGAAATGACATTTGCTGTATCCTCCTACGCCCACTGACTTCCATTAGTCAATTCATCCAAATTACGAAATCAACACAAAAAGTGAAAGCTTTATGCAATTAACTCACATAACTGCCACCCATTGCAGGAACTATAACCAGCGGAATTAGTATCAACGAACCCAACATTGACAGGTAATGCTGAAATCCATACAGACCAACGGGAACTGAAATATAAAAACCAAAAGATTGCAATTATGATTTCATACCCTTCAAATTTTGATACAGACAAAAGTCTTCTCTATGAATATATAATCCTCAATATTGCATAAGCATCAAATATCGCCATGACCATCCCACACAAACATAAGTAGATTTGGCAAATCTATAGAAAATTATTAATCAAAAAAGCATTTTGATTTCTAATGTTTTTGACATTAACAACTAAACAAAACAAGCCATGTTGCACACAAGAAACTATAAGCTTATGAAGATCAACAAAACTATACAAACCAAACATTAAAAATTGAGAACTTTTTAGCGTAAGAATATGTCAGCAGCAAATTAGCACTTCATGATTCATTAGAGCGCATGAGATTAGAGTTCATAACAACCAAAAATATTAACAACTCTTTCGATAGTTAACTTGATAAGTATAATTAAAATATAAAGCTCACCGAGACCAGGAGTATCTCTAAGCTCGTACTTCATATTTGTATGCCTCGACACGAACCCATCATCATCCCCCACAGTCCTCCGCTGCAGCACATCCAGTGCATCCCCATCCTGGTTCCTCACTGGCATCCGGCTCCCCTCCTCAGCTATAGGAGCCATTGCCGGCAGCACATTCTCTCTGGAATTCTTGTCTCCATTTGAGTCCCTTCGCTTCTTCACTGGCGGCTTCAGCTCCTTTTTCCTCTCCTCTTTCTCCTTATTCGCAGGAGGCTTCCCACTGGCGGGCTCCCCATTGGATGACGTACCGAGCCTCGGGCGGCCCGCTTCAAGGTCAGGTGTCGTGTCAACTTCCCTGGACTTGGATGGGGGTGGGGGGTGGGACGTAATTTGGCCCGAGTTACTGTCATTGGCCTCTCCGGAGAATTTGGGGCGGAATCCGGTGCGCTTGGCCCAGGAGGACGGTGGCATTGCAGCCGTCTCCGTTGCGGGTGTCCATGGGCCGGGTCGAGTCGGCCGCTTACGTGGGTCGGAGCTTGCCATTCTTAGTAGAGTACACTACAAATGCAAAGCTGCAACTATAGAATCAAACATATACAAATGTATCAAGTAACAAAAATATATATGGAATATGTAGAGATCTGAATTGATTGCTAGGGTTTAGAGTTCAGGAGAGAACGGAACGAAAGATTGAAGCTTGAATGTGTGGAAAATGTGAGAGAGAGACATAGAGTAATGAGAGGAGGTGTGAACTGTGTATGCGTGACAGGGAGAAGGGGGTGGGGTTGGACTGCGGTCTCTGGCGTGGAGTGCGGAGTCGGGAACCGCGTTTAACGGTCTGTTTTTGTAATAAGATGATGTCATTATTGATCTTAAAATTTTATTTTTTTTATTTATGGGATTTTAGTAAATAATTATATTTTATTTGTCTACAAAATTAGATATATTAAAATAATTTTTAGTAATTACTGACCGAAAATCTGAATCAAAATTTTCCATCAATAAAATTATCTAGAATGAAGCTTTACCTATATGCGGGACTTAATCTGCTTAAAGGTTGAGCTGTGGTATCCCCTATGTTCAAACACAATGATTAGAGAAAGGTGGAAATCTAGAAGAAGTGAGGGTTTACACGTGGTAGAGGATGGCACACAATTGGCATTTTTCCTTTTACCTTTGCTTAACGCCCCGTTTGATCTACATTATTATTTCATTAAAATGAAAAATATGAACGTTATCCATTACATCAATAATTTGGCTCAAACATGGGCTAAATATTATCTTTTAAATTTCACATATAAATGATCTTTTAATATATATTTTTTATGTTCAAGTTGAGACTAAATTATTTTAAATTTTATATACTTTTTAACAAAGTATTCAAATAAATAAAACTTGACTCGAGTTAGAAAAAAAAAAAAATCTAATTTTTCATTATATTCAGATCTTTATGGGTTCAAGCTAATCTTAAACTACTCGAGTCTATGTCCATGTTTAGTACGGATTAAAATTAGATTTTTAATAAAAGTTGATAAAATGTGAAATTGAAAAGTTATGAATCTCATGAAATGTATGTTTCAAATTAGTTATTGACTTTAACTTGTATTGAATCTGAATTTTAATTAATACCAAATAGGGCTATATGTAAAATTGGAAAAAGAACAAGAACAATAAATATGAAGTAAAAATGATTACTTTTTGTCCATTTATATTTGGAAAATAAAGTTATTTTTAAATGAAAAAAAAATAAAAAATGGTAGGTGGGTGATGAATCCAATTGGACAGATTGATGATTGGGTCCCACATAGTGGACTGCCATTTGTTTCAAATCAATTAAAGTTGAAAGAGAGTGATAGCTGGATATGGCGATGCATAAACCAGGCCCCATGAAAGAAAGCAACGGCCTTTTTTGGTTTTAAGAATTACTTATTTATATCAAGACAAAATATTGTTATCATCACGTATATATAGCCGTTAATCATGGAATTTTGTGTTTATATCTAACAAATACTTTAATTTACACGCTATGTTTTTTCGTCAAAGTTCAAACTTGTTCGACTATGTTAAGAAAATAATAGAAAGTTTTTTCAATTCATCAATTCTTACAATTTGCAATGAATTTTGAGGTTGGCGGTTCATTGTGTGAAGATTTTTATAATTTTTATGATATTTTTTCCTAAAGATAAAATTGTTTAGTATTATCAAGATTGTCGCGAATAATGACACCCCAGAATTAGGATTATAATCGATCCAATATCGTTCAAACTTCAACTTAGGAAGCAATTACAAAGAAAGAGAAATTGCAATTGTACTACTTTATTCTTAAGAATAACAAGATTAAAACCTTCGCTCTCTAAGAAGCACTATAATTTAAATAATTGAATTAATTTTTTTGCGATTACTTCTATTATTATGTTCATATTTGGTACACATTAAAATTTTCATTCACATTATTCTACTCATTTTCAACCACACATTTTTCAATAAAATAATATTTTCCATCATATCAATAATTTTTCTTTCATTTTTAACCACGCATTTTCCATCAATCTATTATTTTAGAATACATTCTTCCNTTCAATCACACATTCTCCATCAATCTACTATTCCAGAATACATTCTTCCAAAATAAATATTGATAAAAGATTGATAATTAATATGATAAATATTACTTCAAATTTTTATAATTTATAGATCACCATGAATAAATAAAAAATAATGAATAAATATTTAATTAACTAGTTTATAAACTTTTGAATGGTTTTATAATTTGGGTTAATTTCACAAACGGTCATTAAACTTATCTAAAAATTACAAAATGATCACTGAACTTACTATTAGGACTGTTATGATGTTAATTAAAACTTAAAGAACAAAAATAAGTGGACATAGAAACTTGATGACCTCAAGTGCAAATTCTCTTGCTATTAAGGCCCAAACCCAATTTTTTTTTTTTTTTTTTTAAATCACCATAACAAAATGGTATTACAACTTCATAACATACAACGACTCACGATCTTCCACATTTCACCAAAAAATAGAGTTCGGTGACAAAAAAACATATATAAGACTTCATCCGGCGTCATTTCGTCATCAAGTTGTTCCATGCTTCACTAAGAGTTGATGTTGAGTTCGAACTTCCACTAGTTCTTGGCATTCCCTTATGTATAGATCCCTTCCCTATTGAAATTGGTTCTTGATTTTGGTACGAAGGACTTCGAACCATCGAACCTTGTTTTTCTAGCACTGGATAAAAAAAGGTCGTGCTACACCTTGTTCAATTCCAACAGCAGTAGTCGGTTGTGAACAGACAAATTGCTGTTGTAATTTTTAAACATCATTGCATCATAAATAAATAATGATATAGAAGCCAAAAATTAGACAGCCCTTAGAACCAAAAATTAAATACTTAATTACCCTAGTTGGTTCAACATTTGCTCTTGCAGCTCCCATGCCCTCAAACCATTTATGTCCTCCTACAATTTATGAAAAGTGACGTTAACCAACATAATAAATAAAACAAAAATAGGATATACATATATGACTATGACTGAGTATATACCTCATTTGTTGTGTAGCTTGCCTGTGAATCATGGTTCGAGTGGTATCTTTTATTGTGCACCTTTTGACTACAAATACTATATTTCAATCTCTTCTTGCCATCACCTCTCCTATCAATCTTCTTCATTTTCTCTTTGGACAATATAGCTTCCTCAACCCCTTTTCGGCGCTTTGTCTGCTTCTTGCCTCTTTTTTTGGTTACCCAAGTTGGGGGTTTAACTGGGTC